>VZTL01060719.1:8944-41289 GCA_013400535.1 Scopus umbretta
AAAAAAAAAAAAAAAAAAAGAGGAACCCCCAACTGTGACAGCACATATGAACAACATCTCTTCACGAGGGAAATAAAGCACTGAATTAAAATTTATGGCTTCCCAGTAGCATTACATACCCTGGGAACAGTGAATGTTTTGTTCCTTCCCAAAATGACAAGTGTTAAGATCATAAAATCAAACTCAACTGGAGTAACAAATTGATTCTAGACTATCTAGTTCTTCCAGGCTGTGTCATGCCGAGCGGAATCAGTGGTTGGTTGCCTAGGGTAGCAAAATATTAGGAATAACACAGTATTTAGTGACTGTTCCTTACGAGCGTGCCTCTGAGCGGGGAGGTGTGTTCATGTGTTACTGTGCTTAGCGCAGCAGAAACCCTAGAACTGAGTCAGTCCTGAGTGTTGCCTTTCCAGCCAACTTTCCAACAGCAATGAACTAATAGCATTTCCAAAGGTTAACAGTTCTGTAGCTTTGCCAAATGGTGGGGTCGTGCCCTGTTTTTCTGCTAATACAATTTGCTTCCCTCATTTTTTTTCTCATGACCTTTTCCCCACTATTTGCCACCATCCATTTTGGCCCTTTCCCATATTGCTACAAACCTCTAACATACTGCTGAAATTATCAGCTTCATATTTGTGTTTTGTCTGTCTGTAAGTGCTGCAGGACCGCTGTAGCTGTAATGAACCTGCCTAAGCCTTAGCTCTAGTCGTGCAACGAACAAGGTAGTGTCTTAACTTCAGATGTGTGCAAGGTTACTCATGTGTCCAGTGTGTTCAGCGCTTAAGCCTGGCTTTAATGGAATATTAACTTGTCAGCAGTAAGCCCATAAGCACGTGGAGACATTGTCCTGGTGTTTCCCTGTACAATTTGGTGGCACATCCTCCTCCATTTGCTTTGTTTCAAGGAGGCAACGCTGCAGTCATCCTAGAAGAATGTGTTCCTGGAAGCCTTGACTCTTGATAAGGAGACCATCAATGCTTTCACCTGACGTGCAGTTACCAGATACAGTTGTTTCTGCCCTTTGCTCTGGCACCACTTGGCTGTGGCTGGAGACGGGATAATGATCTGGATGCATCACTGGTGTTATCTGATGTTCCATGTCTTTTATAACTTCAGTAGTTCTTCATTGTTGGAGGATATCCAACACGTGGTTCTCATCCTCAGAAACTCTTCCCACTGGGTCTGAAACTTTTTCTTAACAATTTTTTTCATAAGTATGGTGGGTATTTTAATCTTTTCCCCTTGGATGATACATGCTATTCCTGATACAGCTGGTGTGACGTCTCAGAGGCCCTGCAAGAAGAGAGCAAGGCTTCTGTGCCTCTGTGCCATCTCCTGGCTAAACAAAGCCATTTAGTATCTCAAAATGCAGCGAGGACAGATCAGGTATTTACTAAGAGATGCCACTCAGCCAAAAGAAAGTAAGAGACGCAAATAAGAGATGATCCCTGTCCAAAGGTGTCATTCTTCGGTGCAGGTTTTTCTGAAGAGATGGCCAGCATTTACTGTATCCTCGTGTTGCTTATTGGGCTCTATTATTCCCTAGTTCTCAGAGAAATGGGTCTTCAAAACTGTAGTTCCACTGTGAACATATTCTGTAGTTAGATGTCCAACTTGTTTGCATTTTCAGAGCACACTGCATTTTTTGTAGCCCAACAGCATCTGCAGGTGGCACTGGCAGAAGAACTTGCACAGTGAGCAGGAGCTGGCCCACAAACTTCGGTGAAACTCTCATCTGCAGCCCACAGGTGCCAAACATGCCAGGCTGAGGCTTATAGGGGAGAGCACTATGGTACAATTTTGCCATCTGCAAGAGCTTACCCTGGGCATGGGATTTGTCCTTCTCTCCAGACCCTTGGCTTCCTCAGGCCATTTATTTCTGGAGACAGCAGTCCTGCATGTGGCTGTTTGCTGCACAGAAATGCACCAGGTGCAGGTTTAATGAGTGAGTGAGACAGTAACACCCTACCCCACATGCTCGTTAGGTGATTTCCAAATCCTAGTAACTATCAAGCCAACAACAAAAACTTCCTCCGGGACCCGGCCCTGTACTGCACTCCACGAATGCATTTCCATAGCAAATGTCACTGCCTGAGACTGCCTTTCGCTTTGAAGTCTTGCTTGGTGGGAGGGGGAAGGCAGGGAAACGGTCTGAGTATATTTTTATAATGAGGAGAGGTTTTTTTCCTTCACTTCCTGCTCATGCAGTAATGGCTGAACTTTGCTTCCTTTCTTCTTGTGAAGGTAATGTTCCAAAATAAACAAAACCACTGAGTTGCAAGCAGCCGCGACGGTGGGAAGCCTGGAACCGGCCGGCAGCGGTTTCCTAAAGTTAGGGACTGCAAGTGAGGTTACAGCCAAAAGCCTTTTTACTATGTTGACCTCTGTTCTCGCCTTAGGTTTTCATGTAAACCATTGCCTAAACAACTTACATGAAGCTAACATGAAGAGAAGCAACAGAAAGACCTGTTGGCAAAAAAAGGGTATTTGGGATATCCCAACAGTGGGGTGGTCCGCAGAAGATGCAGGAGCGGCAGAGGAGCTGTGTGCTGGTGCCGCACGGTGCCGAAGGACGGAGGGACGGAAAGGGAGAAACAAACTGAGAGGCTAAAGGTGCTGAGACGGGTTAATGGGAAGCCTCATGTGAGGAGGGACTGTGAGATAGCTGGCAGAGGATGCGCCTCTGAGACCAGGGGATTGTGCCTCTCTGACATGTGAAGCTGAACAGAAATGAGAGGAAGGAGGTCCCTGCCCACCTCCTCCCGGGGCCATCCCGGCTGACCCGCTGGCCCCGGTCCCACCTGCGGGGTGCTCACAGCCTGGCCCACCTACCCTCAGCTCCTTGCTGGGGCCAACTATTTTTCAGCTGCTTTTCAAACTCAGGCTTGGGACCTGTATTTTAGCTCGAAGATAAACATTTTGAAAGCTGTCTTCTTTCTCACAGCGCAGGCACGAGGTGTTTTTAATTATCTTAGGAAAGCTTTCTTTGGCCAGGCCAATTCGTTCACTGTTTCTCTTGTGTACTTGGTCTGTTTGTTTTGTGGAGCTGGCCTATAGAGCAGCTATTAGGGGTTTATTGTATAACATTATCAAGAAAGTAATCTTTGAAAAAAATAAAATCACTTATAACAACCCTTTTTTTTCTTTGCAAACAACTTCATAGAAGCCAAATGATCTCCACAGCTGACCACCCAAACCTGCTGGAAAATGCTTGCTCCAAATGAAAATATTTAGGTTTAGTCATGTTTTAGTCCTAAAATGTTTTAAGTGATGATTTGGGGCAGGAAAAAGTTCTTTCTGTAGGGTGATGATATGGGAGAGTGGGAAGAGTCCTTTATTTTTCAGAATGATGTATTTTTGAGTCATCAATGCATGATAAGTGTAGAGACAAGCAAGTCCTGCTCTCTTCCAGATTTATGTCTGGTTTACACACACACAGACACACACATGCACGTGTTATGTAAAGAAAGCAAGCAATGGGGAGAGAGAACGGCAGCAATTATTACACCTACTGGTTTTATTATTGGTTTTGCTGTGCAGACTCTGAACCACGTGGGTGTTGGTGGTTGACTTTTTAAGAGACAATGAAGGTTACCTTTGGAAATTTTGACAATCGTGTTGATAAATGTGCTATTCACTTAGAGAAATTCAGTTATCTTAGACTGTAACAAAAAAATATTTTTCCTTTTTTTTTCTTTGACATACTTCTGCATTATGCCTTTTCAGAGATAATGCCAGTATTTTTCAGATGGCTCTAATTTTATTTCTTTTCTACTGACAAAGGGAAAAGAGGATCTGTCTTAAGTGCTCCTCAAAAGGAACAGAAAAGCAAGACCATTGTAAGTACTGCAAGGAGACTCCTCAATATTTGCATTTTATTACTATTCAAAAGGAAATCTGTTTGGGGGGAAGTACTGATTCTAGTCAGACTATCCTTTTATGTCTCATTTCTGAGGCATCTTTCATTCACTGAGAAAATGTTTCCAGACTCTTAAAAGGTTACTCCTCAACCCAGAAAATGAAGGAAACCCATTAGAAAACCTGGATCTTTTCATGGGTCCGTACATTTACTGTCTGTATCTTCTAGAGCCCACCCACCTTTCTTCCTTGGAATGCTCTTACACTGGTGACTGCTGATGCAATGTCCTTAAATCAATTCTCCTTCTCAGTTCTTGCATGTTTTGATCATCACTGCCATCAGTTAGAGCATACAAGGCATTGAATGTATCAGCTCTGATTTTATACTCTAGTTCATGGGAATACCCAGGGGATCTTGCATCTCAGGCTTTGCACACATGCTTGCAGAAGAACAGCATGGGTTACATTTGCATCGGGGTTTAAACATTTCCTTCCCTATGACAACAATTAGAGTGCTATTTTCTATTTCGCTGTAAGTTAGAGCTGTGAATAACAATAGAGAGGTCTAACCACCCCCTGCTCTCCGAGCAATCCCTCATGAACTCGGCAGCTTTAGGGGGCAATGCAGTTCTGCTCTCAGATGTTATTGTGTCCGTGGGAAGACTATTTCTCAACCTGTGCTCTGGGTGCCTCTCGTGGTCTGAAAGACTTCAGAGAATGGTTTGTGAGATCACTCTAAAACAAAGCAGCTCTCCCCACTATCTCCCCATCTCAAAACTGCCCAAACCCACACACATATGTTGTCACGACTTTCAAAGGGCAGCCTAATTTTCTGTTGATTATTCATGAAGACCACTGCATTAAGACTGCTCAAGCAGCCTGCAGCTTAGTCCTCCAAAATGTTTGGGGATCTCTGGATTAAAAAGCATGGAGAAACACTGCTTTGGAGAAGTGTGTCCACTATTTTATTTATTTGGGAAGACACAAAATATCTGCCTCATGCATTGTCTGTGCTCTCTAGAGTCAATGACAGATCGCTGCATCAGGCTTCCATCTTCCACCAGGTGCTTAATACTCACGAATGAAGCATACTAGATGCAGCAGTGCTAGTAATAAAACCCAGCAGTTTTATGTTCTTTTACCCCACTCCTTTTGTCTCCTGAACACCACCTCAGATGCTGCAGAAGCCCTTACTACTGCTGTTGCAGTAGGCTGGGTTGGCTTTTCCAGTATAAATATTGCTCCTGGAATATCTCAGCTACTGCGTAGCCTCAGCTCAAATGCAAGCCTTTTTTACCTTCCTCACAGTTCCGCTATACAGAAAGGAGGTGCTTTCTGCTGTGCACAGAAGTTCACACTGCAGCTTTATAGCCACAGGAAGCCAAGACTGAATGTAACAGCTACATCAGATTGGGGAGCATAAGACGGGGAGACACTTCTCCATCATAGGCTCCTGTGCTATTGCAGACAAACGGATCATACGTTTTGCAGGCTCCATCTTACGACTAGTTAGGTTCCTTGCTCCTGCTGTTTCTACTATAAAGCTTGTCGGAGCCTTGTTCCAGAGCTTGCTTCTACAAGAGCTTGCTGGAAACTTTGTAATTACAGACACATTTTTACGGTACATGTAAGCCTAGTTATTCTTGTGTTCATGCTGCCTTTTATCTTAGTGAATTATTTGTACTGCAGTCACACCCATGGGCCCTATCCAGATGCCGCTGAGCACCCAACAAACTCCGCATGTGGAGCTGACCCAAAAGGATTCAGGATGAGATTCTAAGCAGAAGATGCCAAACACAAATTTGTGCAGAGGAGTCAAACTGGTGTCCTGACTGATGACAGCTCTGGTGCCTCTTTCATCACAGGGACCATAGAAATACCCCAAAGTCCCTCTGTGAAAGGCAAATGGAGGGAATGGGGAAGAGTCAACAGGAGTGGTTGCTCCAGAGAGGAGGAGGCCAGGTTTTATGGCTATACCTACTTCACCTGAATCTGATTCTTTGAAAAAAGGAACCAAAACATTGCTGTACCCATGAGCACACAGGAATTCAGGATTGTCTCTTACCTATGCTGGGGCATGGTCTGTTGTAAGCACAGGCTCAAGGTGAGGGTCTGAATGCCTCCCAGTAAGCCCCCAGCTCACCCCAGCAGTTTCGTGTAAGTTATTAAGCAGCTGAAGAAAAGCACAGGGACTCTGGTATCTGCTGTGGCTTCTGCAATCTGTGAGCAGCAATATTTGCTGAAATAGAGTTAGGACCATTCCTATCATTTTTTAGCACAACTGTATTCTTGTAGGTTGATGCTGAGATCATCTTAACCGATGCTTTACTGGAGTGTGTCTTGCACATTTTATCCTGTTTCATACAGCCCCAGCTGCAGCCTAGCTTTGCCCATGGCTTGATGTGTTTAAAGCCACCATTTAGCATGACAAAAGAAATTAACATAGGCTTGAGTTTTGGCCAGCCAGACATGATACATTTTTAAGCCATGATTTTGTTTTGGCCAATGGTTAATGATGACATGTTTAAAGCTGTGATTTTATTTTGCATTAGAAGACACATTTATGCATAGCAAGTAAGTACTTTTTCCAGTTCTAATGATATTTACTGCATGTTGCACAACTTCAGTCTCTAAGAAATAAGAAAAAGTTGCACTTTCTGAGGATCGAGTGGCACAGCGCATTGCACGCTAAGGAACACATGATAGGGCTGGTACCACTGAGATGTTAATCTATATCACACAAGTACCCAGTTAACGGGACATATCCGTGAACACTTTTTCCTCCAAATGCCACTATTTCAAGAAGGTAAATGTTCCAGTCTCAGGCACAGCTGGCAGCACTGCTTCATTCTTTGCTGTAAGATCCCATTTTGAGTTGATCATAAAACTCTGCCAAATTTCTACCATCTGAGCTGAAATTTTTCATATGAGGTGTTTACCTCAGAGGGCCACTGATGGCTATTTATAATCGGTCAATTTAACAATACGGTTTAACTTCCCCAGAGAAAAAGGTAGTGAAAACTGTTTATTTCTTAGCAGAACAGCAGTGAATTTCTTTTCTTTTTAGTGTAGGAGGAAAGAAGTAACTTGTCCTGACTGCCATATGAAGTGCTACCACAGCACCCTCCAGCACTGCAGCAGCAGCGTCATGGTCGAGCAGAAGTCCTCATCCCCCAATAGCCCAGTTCTTCCAGTTCCTGAAGACGTAGTTTGTGGTCTCCAGTTCAGTCAGGGAAAGGATTTCAACTCGGACTTTTAAACTTCACATTAATGTTTTGGCCACTAAGAGGTACCCTGGAGCAGTGCGTACCCTGAACTCACCTAAGCCGTATAAAGCCATTTGTTTTGTGAAGCACTGCATCCTTTGAAGCCATGCCCACCTCCTTGGCCCAGTGCTGCAGGACACCCTCCCAGTGTTGCTGGTGGATGGGGTTATGCAAATGGTCCCTAATCTGCTTCAAGCAGTGATGATGAGATTAGTTGAGGTCTCCCTTCATCAACAGTGAAGGCAACACGAGGATGCTCAGTGTGCGCTGTGTAATGACATTGGCTTTGGTCCATTCAGCTGGCAAGCTGGCAGAGCTGTGGAGTATGATGGCAAGCAGCTGGGGGAAATGTCATTTTTTACTCAGCACAACCTTTGCAAAATTATGGTTTGTCTGCGCTATAAGTATCTAGGTAAAGTGTCTCGGACGTACACATCAGGGATACTTCTGGAATTCATGTGAGTACTTCTTTGACATAAGTGGGATTCATGAAAGACTCAGCTCAGTGAAGCATCTGCAGCATCAGACCCTGAATCAGGGAGGAGGGGGCTGACGTTCAGATCACTCCTTGGCAAAATTGCCCCAAGACTTCTCTCTCTCTTTCCTTTTCCTTCCCTTTCAAGGGTGCCCTTTTGGGTTCCCAAATGAAGACTTTGCTGACTGCAGCTGGAGCGCAAGGGAACGCAATAAACAGGAAAGTAAGAGTCTATTTATCTCTGGCGCAGCCTGCCTTTTTCTAGTCTGGATGGAAAAGAAGACGAAAGTCCACGGAGCACTTGAGCGAACAACAAATGGCATAAGAACAAATGCAGCAAAAGGGAATGCCAAGGTTGTCATCCCCCATCAGCAGTTTGGATGGGTTTCCTCCTCAGAGAAGCATTGGGGAGGCTCGAGGCGGGACCTCGTGCAGGAAGCAGGTGGTTTGCTTTACCAAGAACCATGCGTAATGGTCAGGGAGCTGCGCCGCGCGCCGGGCCAAGCTACAGCAGATGGGCTGCAGTTCGCTCCGCTCAAGGATATTTTTCATGTTATGTGTGGAAAAGAGCAGTAACCCTTGTTTGTTATATGAGGCCTTGTAGGACTTTGTTTGGAAGAAAGCCACTTCTGAGATAAAAAAAAAGCCATTAAAAATGTGAGTCACTGTAATCACATTCAAAGTGCTCCAACATGGCCTTATATTTGCAAAGACTTGACTATAAAAGCAGCTTTTTTTTTTTTTTTAAATGAAGAATTCCACCACAAATTACCTCAGGCTAATTGAGGTGACAATACCGATCTGTTAATTTGCAATTACTAGAAAAAACACCCCAAGCACCTCAAAGCACTGAATTCAAACTATTCACAGTGCAAGGGTACCAGTAAGATAGCAGTGCCTGCTCTGTGGTGTAACACAAGACGTTGGACTGTAAATGCACTGCAAATTTCTCTCCAATGCAAATGTATTTCAAAACCTAAATCCCCAAAAGGGCTGGGTTAGACTCATCCCTTGTGCAGGGAGCAGAAGCAGGACCCTGTGGAGAGCCTTGGACACCTCAGAGTGGGGACATCCACAGCCTGAGCAAATGGCTGATCACCTGAATGAGCCAAAGAGGCCAGGGTTGGCATGCACGTCCCGCTGCTCTTTGGGGTTTGGGTGCCCCATTCAGCATTAGCAGGTTTTTGTGTCCTCTCGAAGGGGAGATGCCCAAACTGCTGCTTTTAAAACACATCCTCACTCTGAGGCTGTGAGCAGCAAGGGGGCAGAGGGAGCAGAAGCCTTTTTGTTGCATAAGACAAATAGCAGCATGTTTTCTCTCTGGTGCACCTTGAGGAGAGACCAGCTGGCCTGGGCAGGATCTCCCCACATCCAGGCACCCCTCCCAGAGCCTATTTACTTACTACACCTTAAGCAGCCACTGAATGAGTCACCCTCCTCTCAAATCTGGGCCGAGCGCTCTTCCTCTTGCTGGAGGAAGGGCAGCACTGTGAGGTTGCTCACTACTACTGCCAGGTGCCGCCGTGCCTGTGCCAGCCCCTGGGCCAGGGGGTTTTGGGGTCTCCTGCTCTGCTGGGCCTCCCAGCGACCTCTGAGCAGGGGGACCTACTCTTTGGACTGTTGCCGAGCTCAGCGATGAGCAACAGAAGTCCAGAAGTCAAATCGCTGAAAATAATCGAGGCTGCTGCATCTCTGGGCATGCAAAACAGCCTCTGTAAATTCCAGTGTCAAAACAGAAAGCGCAGGCACCTCCTGGGAGAGGTGGCAGGGCTGCAGCTGTGGGAAGAGGGGAAGCTGGGCACCCAACCACGGCATGTTGGGTCTGGTCCAGTTCTGTGCTACTTCTTCAGTGCTGCAAGGATCTGATTTTTACTCTGTGTTTGGCCAATTGCAGGCACCAGGAAAATGGAGAGAGAGCAGAAAACAACCACAGAAAACAATCTGAGGGCTGACAGCAATATCTGATGGTGAGAGACTTAAAAGCTCCCTCTGTTTGGCTTAGCGAAAAGCCCAAGTCATCTTACTGTATTTTACTAGAGGGACTTACCGAGTGCTTTAAATCACTGGCAAAAGACGAATAGCTGCAAGCTAAATCCAGCTAAATGTTAAAATAGACATAAGGCACAGCTCAAAAGCACACAATGACTCATTGCTAGTACAAATTACTAATGGCATTGGTGGATCCTCTACTTTGACTAGTAGGAGAGGACAGGGTGCCTTCTTCTGTAGATGGGCCAAAGGGTTCACACAGATGTGCTAAAAGGAGGTTGCCTGCCTGGAGCTGTGCAGGAGGCCAGGCCAGATGACATTGAGCTGCCTTCTCATATCAGCAACCTGCCATCATTCACATCGCCGCACTGAATCCTGCAGCACATCCACGTACCCAGCAACCAGTCTGTATTGTCAGGATGTGCCTGTTAGTTAACTGTTAAATATTGTCCGGAAAAAATAAACACATGGGTAACTGCAATGCTTAGTAGTATTAAATCATATTCCTCAGCTCCCTTTCCTTGTAAAACACAGAACAGCTGTTCTTGGAAATCTGAATAGAAGCTCCAGTACTTTGTTGTACTCTATTGCCGTACAATGTGTTACCAGCAGTAACCTTCAGTGACAGGTAAGAACTGCCTAATTTGCAGCCTCTGTGCCACGCAAGTTTTCTCTCTCACTCTTGGCTGGGGGCATTACAGAGCATTAGACAGCATAAAGCTCTGGGCCTGGTACATATGCTCAAGAAAATCAAGAAAATAATTTAAATTTTTTTTCAAATGGAGAGAAAAGTCCTGATCTTGTGTTCATGCTGCTCTGGATTTATGCCCACCAGCTATCAAACAGAAGACAAATGACAGTGCTGTTCTTTCAACCAGTTTAATGATTCTGGCAAAAGACCTGGCAGCAGAATCCAAAGATTTCATCTAGGCAAGGCAATGCCTATTCCAAGAGTGGAAATCTCCAACTGGAGAGCTGGCAAGCGCATGTTTGTGCTGGAGGTTTAAATCAATCATTTCTATTTTTCCCAATGTGATCTAGCAAAGAACAGAAATTGGCTCCTTCATCAATGGCCACAGGCCACTTTTCATGTTTAAGGTATTAGTGACACGGGCTACAGTGATACATTCACTTCACGTAAAACAGTCAGTGTTAGAATCACCTGTTTAATCATTCCTTTATAGTAGCTCAACTTTGAAAACTGTCAACAAATGCCTTGTTGACACTGTCGACAAGGAGTCCAGGAGATCACCATATATTAGTTGTCCCTTGGAGTCATTCCTCTGTGTTCACACAAAACTCTCCTGCCACCACGATACGTTTCTGATTCTGCTGCCGAACACCATCCTGCTCATCATTACCTTGTGAACTGACACAAATTCCCCTGGCACCAATACCTGAGTCCACCAGCAGTCAAAATGCTACTGCAGATTTATACTATTAAAGGCACTTTCTCCCTCAAAAGCTTGGACAAACTTCAGGGGCCTAAGTGAAAAACTGGAATTTAGATTACATAAGAAACCTACTCAGCAGCCACCTAAATATTTAGGGTCCATCTCTCGTGCCTGGAAGTTTCTGAGGTGCTAATAATTCTGCTTCTGTGGATGCCCAAAATTGCCCTTGCTTACCCTGGTGGGAATCACAAAATAAAGGGAGAATAATCAAAGACTGTAGGTTTGTGCAACTTCCTTGTCAGGCAGTACCCTACAAATGCTTCCCAGGTCAAGGGAAATGCCCTGGCAATATTGTGTCTTGTTATCAGAGTACCCTTGTGGTGTGTACCCACCACACAGTCTCTGCCAGACGGTACATGCCAAAGAGGCATTGCTAGGATGCTCAGGGGGTCCAGACTCCAGAGTCTGGTTCAGCATGTTTATGTGCAGCCTGGCCAGATCAGCTACATGTGCTCTGAACAGATTTAACACATGACAAGAGGACAAAGATCCTTTCTAAATGGTCACAACTGTTTAACATGTATTTGCCAGTGCTGCCTCCTTGTATAACTCAATGGTTACTTCAGCCAGGGTGCTTGGAAGATACTTCTACACTTCTCACAGCTTCAAAAGGTTGAAATATCTCCCATCTGCCAAGGGAATGTCTTATTTCCTCTCTGCTTTTCTAGGCAATTCTTTAGAGAATAGTCATCCTTCACTCCCAAATCAGTTTAAAAAAAAAAAAAAACAAAAAAAAAAAGCCAAACCAAAACCACATCCAAAAATATATGGAATTGTTATTTATTCACTGATGTCCCTAATTCTATCCCAGAACCCAAAACCATTTCAAACACAGGATTTCTCAAACTCCTGAGAATCCAGAGCACTAAACATTTCTCTATCTTTTTCTCCTGAAGTGGCCTCAGGTTGTAAATCTTCCAGCTTGGCCCTCCAATAATAATTATGGTAATTAGCCTCTCTTTCCTTTGGGCTGGTTGCTGACAGAGTCCAGCTGATTTCTCCAAAAGGAATAAACAAACAAATTTAAACAAGAAAAAGGCCAAGCCTCAGAGGACAGTAACAAAAGGGCAAACTGAAAGAAACCTCGGTCTAATCAGCTGCACCCCAGTGTTATCAGAGCCAACATTTTTCTCTGCAAATAACCAATGATCCTGCATAAAGTGGGCTGGAAGGAGAGATCACAAGGGGAGACCATTTTGAGTTCAGAAGACTTTTGGTCCCAGTCCATCCTTCCAGCGCCGTTTATGCACCTTTATAGCAAACAGTTGGTGGAAAGAAAAAAATCAGTCCTTAGAACAAGTATAGTCAGACACGTGTCTGGGCTTCTAGCTGACCTTAGGACACTCCTTGTGCCACAGGATGCCTGTCTTAGCCCATATGGAGCCACTCAACTCTCACTATGCACAGCCCAGTGAGTCTGGTTCAGGGTTTTGCTTCAGGAGTCAGACAGTTAGAAGGGCTTCAGGAAGCTCATAACTGCTGCGTTTGGGACATGGTGACACTTGAGAAGCGTGCTTAGCAGGATGCTTGCTGTACAGTGAAGCTCCTCAGAAGGACAGAACTAATGTAATACTTCCACCTAAAGAGGAGAGAGGTCTCCCTCCCCACTCCTCCTTTTCCCCTCCTTCCCTCCAAATGCTCTGGTCAGCCTGGTTGGCTCAGCTCAGAGCGCCAACCCAGCAAGGAGAAGAAAGCAGATGGTTTCTGCAGGGTGAGTGAGCTGAAGTGGCTCACAGAGAGCCAGAGGCCATGCAGGACCTCACAGCCAGGAAAAAGAAGGTGAGACTTTTAGCAGCACTGAACGGTTCAAGCAGTATAACGAGTGCATGAAACCACAGCTTCAAAGCACAGAAGCTCAAGCCCCTGTTAATGTCCAGCCTCTCTCCTTTGGTTTTAGGTGACCAGTGCCCTTACACACAAAACACGAGGCCACCAAATGCTGGGCTGTAGTGAGGAGCAGGCAATAAGCCTGCCAGGTGAACGCCAGGCCCCTACCACGGGCAGAAATACAAATCCAGTCCAAATTTGTTTCTTTTTTTGCCAGCTGAAACCATTTGGTAAATGCATGCTGATATTTTACGGCAAAAATTAAACAGCCTTGCTCTACTCCAGAGCTTCCATTTCTAGGCCCATGGCCAGTTAATACTTCACCTCTTACCAACAGCGTGACCAGCAGTGGAACAAGCACTGAACAAGAGCTGCTGGTTCTGGTCTGTCAAAAATCCCAAGCTGGAGCCAGAGGGACCACGTGAGCTGCTGCCTGCCCACCACGCCTTCCCGTGGTTTGATTTCCTCAGATCCCGTGGAGGATCTGTTCAAGAAAGTTCAGTCTGCAGGTGCAAGTTTTGCAACTTATATCTGGCCTGCATTTTTGATGTCAGGAAAAACATCGCAAGAAAATAACTCGTTATTAAAAGATAAGATCTCCAGAGACTTTTTGGTATTCCAGTGAAAAGGCTTTTCTTTTAGCAGGCATTTGCCTGTGGTGTTTGCAACCTAAATATCGCAAGCAGAATCTGAAAATGACATTGTTTAGAAACTGATTCTTGAAACAAATCATGTCCCTTTCTTGGCAGAGCAGCAATGAATTCTCATCACTGAGTTTTTCCAATCTTGTAATACATTAATTAGTTGGAACATACATCTCAAAAATCATGTCAAATCACAAGTTTTAATTGCACATTATTCCTGCCAGTATTTTGCTCCATAAATTAATTTCAATTACACTCGAGTTTACAGAAAATATTTTAAATGTTATAATTTTTTTATAAACCCATAGGAAGAAAAAAAATGTTGTTAAAAAGAAATACAGTGGTTTAAAATAAATAATAACTTTTGCCACAGATTTTTGCATTTGATTTCCTGCTTTAGAGAAGAAATCCTATACCTGGTAATCCTTATTATCTCCTCCAGCCCTCCTGAATCACGGAAACAGATTTCAGAAAGATGCCCAAGGCCAATCATTTAAAAAAGAAACAAAGCCAAATCCTTTCATCCATTTCTTTCCGAGGTCACAGAACGAAAAACTGTAGGGCCTCCTATCTCCATCTTTAGCACACACTCTCACTTGAGACTTAGAAAGTGTCTTAAATTTGACTTGAAAGAGGCATACCCTTATTCCCCGAAGAAAGCATACAAAAAGAATGTGCTCTTTTTTTATTTTAAGCTTGAGACACTTGAACTCAAACTATAAGAGGGGAAAGGAAGGCCACAGCCAGGCAGCTGGTACAAGGAAAGTGCAGACACAGAGTCTTATCCTATGCCAGCTGGAAAAGATCCACACTGGAAAACAACTTCACAACCCACCGCCCCACGCCCTGGCTCCCGGGACGTTGCTGCATAGGAAAAACTGCAGCTCTGCATGCGCTTTATAGGGTTTGAAATGAAATTGTCTTATGGATCGTTAACTGTACCTAAATGAAATAGGTAATTTCATGTAAAAAGAAATAAACAATTATTTGGGGGAAAAAAAGACCTAATTTCGTCATATCCTACCGAAACAAAATGCGCACAGCCTATGGCTCCTATCCATTACTGCAGATTAATTCAAACCTAAAAGAAATATCTTGCCCAAGATGCAAACACTTTTCAAGAGCACGTTCACTTGTTTCTGCAGAGGAGGTGTCTGAGCCCCACTGTGCTGGTTGAGGTAGGTCGGTGCTACCAGGCAGGGGTAAGTGGGCCCATGATGAATGCCCAGAAGAAGATTTCTTGCCGGGAGGCTGGAACTGAGGGACGCCGAGATATCCCAGAGCTGAACACAGAGCCTGTATTGCCATGAGTCCCACCACTGCTGGCTTTTCAAATCAGTGTGGAGACACTACCATTTAATGAAGGAAAAATTCTAGTGTTCCCATGGCTCTTTGTGATCCTGTTTTTTACTGCCTTTCTTCACCCAGGATTACCAGCAGTTTAGGAAGGAGGCAGGAGTTGCCCTACTTTTCTTTTTTAGGAGTATTTTTCCAAGACACATCAAGGGAGGGAGCCTGGCTATCCCATTCCCTCTGGAGAACTTTGCACTTTCTTCACTAAAACCTTGTTTTCCTGAAAATAGAGGCTAAACCTCAGACTAGACTATACTAACAGATAGTATAGCCCAGCCCTGTCTAGCCCAGTGCACTGTGCTCTCCTGGGAAGATGTAAAATGTCAAGCATGGTTCTCTAGCCCTGCCTTGGCTGGGCACCACAAATGTGTGCATGGGCACACATGTCTATGTTTATGGCAGATGCTGTCTTCCTTCCCCCTCCTCACACAAGTGTTTATTTCCTTGGAAGATAAGAGAATTAATCTGATGGCAGAAGATAATCAGGATTTTTCCCTCTACACATAATATGTAATACTTCATGTGTACATATTTGTGTATACTGTATATTATGCTCGCAGTTTTGACTCCTGAACAGGAAGGACCAGATTTTTGAAGGTATTATACATGTAGCAGAATACTTTGAAATCACTTATGAAAATTCTTCTCATTTGCCACCTTCGTCTTTAAGCATCGACACAGACCTGGGGGATTTCAAAGGGGAATTTTTATAATCCTGTTCTGTGCCTATTTGCATTTGAAGGCAACTAAGACTCTAAAAATATCCCCAAGAGGTACTGATACTAGGAGAATGTTCAGTTTCATTAATAGTTATTTAGTTTTTCTTAAGGCTTCCTTTATTTTCCGAACACATTTGGGACAGCCATGGGATAAATTAAGTAGGATTAAACAATACTATGACTCATCAAACATAGAGGAGTTCAACATGTACTTGAATGTATCCAACAAAAAGGTGCTGCTGATCCTTGTTCCAGTGGTGTTCTTCCTGTCAATTGGCATGTAAGGTGCTTTATTCTTTCAGCTTTGACTTTTCACTGAGTCATCTTCATTATTCAAAGTGCCATAATGTGAACTGTGAGAATCTGGTTGTATTTTGCCTGTCAATTTTTGTCCTGAGGAAATGGGGTGAGAGAAGGGAAAAACAACAACTCTGTGAAGAATTTTAATAAAACAAATCCACCACCAATCCATCATTTCAACATTCTTTACTCCAGTAATCATTGTTTTCATTTGACTAGTTGTAACAATAGCTTGGAAAAACTCTGAAAAATTCTTTGAAAAATCTGTTGGGAACAGGAATAGAAAATAAGGGAACAGTATATTTATTAAATATGACTAGAGCATATTTGTGACTCAACTCTCCTAGGTCATCCCACTATCTGATATCTCATTTTTAAACAGACAGACAGAAAAAAAGCCCTACTTACCAGGAATATGTCCATAGTCAATAAAAGACATTTGTAAATGCTCCTCTTTTTTATTTCTTGCAATTACAAGTACACCAAGGAAAGATAGGAGACACCTGCAAAATAACAGTGGCATAGCATCATTAGAAACAGTTCACTGCATCCGAGATGAGAATTTCTTTCCATGTTTCCTTTTCAAGGACTTCCAAACCCAAGCTGCTCAGTTTATAAAGAAACTTTTCTTCCTGGCAGCTCTATAAATTCATCTTGGGCTCCCTTTCAGTCTAGTTTTTGCCTCCTGAAGCTTTATTAGCAGTTCCAAAGACTCCACAGGCAAAGTTACACTTTCAGCAATATATACCTAATCAAATGCCTGTGAGTGTGAGACCACAACATTTGAATCCCTGAACAAATCTTCACAGAGCATCTAAGCTAACATTCTAGCATTTGCAATTTCATTATCAACTCAGTCTAACTGCAGACAACCAACATCTCTGTTGTTTTTCTCATTTGACTTTGTGTCTCAGGGGCAAGCAGTAAGCCAGGAGCAATGAGAAACTGCTACGCTTGGATAAATCTTTTATCCACTCTGTGTTGGACACACAACCACTAATTACTGCCTGCCAAATACATGGGTTGAATTTGCTCATCTCCATTTTCTGTCACTTTTCCTGCAGTCAAACAAGATAGCAGTTGCGTGCACCTACTCCGGTCCAACTGCAGAGCACAAAGATGTCTGTAGCTATCAGCCCCATTTATTTGACACCTCCAGCAGTTCTGGGAGATGCTTTTAACCATCTCACACCCATTAGCAAGTAACTGTCACCTGTCCCCAGGGTTGTTACGGTGCTGGTAGCCAGCAGAAGTTTTCTGCTCTCACAACATCTAGGCCCTTCTTCAAACATTTATTGTAAGCATCTTCTTAGCATTCTCTGAACTTTTCCACAGGCATGCTGTGTCTTTCTCAGCACAGGAAGACGAGGGTGAGATATTATAGTACTGCCTCGTGGGCAAGCAACTCATGTAATTGCCCACACCTAATGGCAGCGAAGACCAGCCAGACACGCATGTGGAAGGTAACATGGGAGGAGATTTCTCGCAGTTGTAGAATCACCCCCTATAACATGATCTTTGGTGGAGAGCAGTGATTTCTTCTTCCTGCTGGAGGAACACATGCTGCTGGTTTTTCATTCCGTCATGAGATTAGTAGTTCATAAGTGTCTCACATTTTTACATATTTGGATTCAAAACCAGGCCTCCAAACTCCCAAAGCACAGACATCAATCTTTCCTTTAATGTTTTTTTTATCCTACTATAATGGCTATTCCATAATACTTTAATAACAAGACGGGTTTCTTCTTACTGAGAAAAGAAGGGATTCTGCAAGGCAATGCCATTTGAGTACAAACGTTAGTTCAGATTTTAGGCCGATACACTTACCCAAACAGAAACATGAACACGCTCAGCAAAGCTGCACTTTGGAATTCCCGATAAAATATGACCCCTGGAATGTGACAGAAACAAGAATTGCAGATCTTGACTGGCTTCCAAGTGATATGAATTACAGCTGGGATGGTCAGGAGCAGTGTCATGCTCGAATGGAGCAAAAAAATCCCAAATAAGGTATTAATACACATTGTGATGGGTTCACTTTATGTGCCCATATTCCATTATCTAGACTTTCTCAAGATACTGCATGGGACTGGAGAAGATTTATTCTATCAGGCTGGAGCATGTGCTCTGTTAGTAACTGCACAGATGCAGGTATTTTTTGCATTGTCAGCAACAGTTTTTATGCAGGTCAAACTCAAGGTCTTATTCGCAAGCAGAGTCATACCAATACAGCTAACAGGTTCTTCATGGATTTAGTTAAGCCACTCCAACAGACTTTGTGGACATCTTAACTCCAATTGGGAACAGGTTTTTGATAACTAGCTGTGTCCCTGATGTGTACACCAAGTTAAGGGCTCCAGCAGCCAAGTTTGCCAAATCTTTCTGGCTGAGGGGATCACTAGCTTTTTCTGGTCACCACTCTTCCAGGAATTAGCACCTCTGCAGTGGAGGTGACAGAACCAGATGTGTATCTGGATCTCAGCTGCCCCAATTCACAGCCAAGTATATTAGCTTTAAACACTGGCGAGCATAGTTTTGCTTAGAAATGCTGGAGTGTGAACCAGCGCAGCTGAAGTGTGACTGTATCTTCAAAGGCTGTAACTTGGGATGGAGGAATCTGGAGATGAGGTATCTTCTATGAGCATCCCAGCAAGATTCAGCAGAGGTTGTTCTTCTAAGCCCTACACTGGTTTAACTAACCTGGTGCAAATGCATGTGTATCCAGTCTCAAAGCTATTAAGCCATTCCTGAATAGGTACTTGATCTTTTAAGGAGGCACAAGGCCAAATTCCCCATATGGTCACAAGAACACAACCCCCTTTTGGCACAAGTCTCCTCTCCGTCACAAAGTGTAGGTCTCTTCTAACACAGGTGCTGAGGCAATCTGTGCATGAAGCTAACTCCCCTTCTCATTAACGGCAGTTCTGCATGAGAAACTCCTGCACAGCAATGACAGGAAAGCCCCCAGTGTGTGTTAAAATGAGTCATAAATGTTCTAACAACATGATCATTTTGGCTCATTGCTGATACAGCATCTTAGTCGTCCTCCCTGCTCATGTTCTTACTCTGTGCACCATTTCCAAGATTTGCAGTCCCTCTTTAACAACGCTGAGTTCAAAGTTCTCACCCAGAATAAAATGTTAAATGCTTAAAAGGTCTTTGGAGTCATATTATTTCCTTCACTTAACCTAGAATTCCACCTTCTGAAATGGAATATACACTAACTACTATCAAACACAGCTGGTTGTCATTTGAGTAGTTTGCCAGGCTGTTAAAATTACTCTACCAGTTCGGATATGGAGAGGCTGGTGTGCACATGGTAAATGCATTTACTGGCTGTCAGGATGAGGCTAGAATAAATGCAGGTACTTCTAGTAAGCCAGCAAGGTACAGTAAACTGTAAGGCACAGTAAACCGTACATATCAATTCTGGAAATGCTAGAATTTGATTATATTTTTATTTTGCTTCTCAAGTTGCGAACTTACTCATTTTTCAGAACTTAAGCATGTGTCACTTAGAAAAAACTTCTTTTTGTGAAGACAAACATGACTGGTTTGTGTTCCTGTTCACAGGCAGTAATTCTTGAAAACCTGAGGTTTAGAAAATTGTTCCATAGAGGCAGAAGGCCAGAAACAAACCTGAAATGATGGCACTGGTGGTGAAGAACACAAAATTAATGGGCACAACTGCTGTTGCTTCGTACAGATGCATTGCTTGATTCAAGAACCTGGAAGACAAGCGTTATTGCACCTCGTGCTTACAGGAGGTTCATTGCACTTTAAGACAGGTTTTAAGCCACTTTATCTCAGTTTAACAATAAGTGTGACCATTTCTTACCACAACAGCAAGTAGCCCTGGGCAGATGTATACGTGTATTGAATTTACCTTCTCGTTTTGACTCTGCAGAGTACAAACAAATAGGGACAAGCAAGAAGGTTGGCATGGATTCTTCTGGCTGTTATTGGAGAGCCCTTTGAAGCAGTGTTGGAAAAATTTCGTCTGCCACAGATAAGGGAGGAATGCTAGGGTATTACTGCTTATGGCCTGCATCGGTTCTTGGAAGCAGTGCTGCCTGTGAGCAGCCAGGGACAACTTGCTCTAATTTAAACAGGTTGTGTAAGGGTGTATTTCCAGCATGGACTTGAACACGCAAGTCCTTGCAGGAACTGTTTCACTTTGTTGAAGTGCACATTGCTGCTACTGCTCAATCCAACTTGGCTAAAAGAGCTATTTGTATGTTTATCCGTGCAATCGTATCCCAGACACGCTCTGTCATGCCGGGAAAGTCCAGGAAGGTGGCTCTGAGCCTGTGCTCCTTGGGTTGGAAACTCTCTGCTGTGTTCCTCAGAAAGGCAACACAAACCCTCACCAGAGACATGAGCAAAAGTGTGCAGGACCACAGGAGCATACACTGCACACAAACCTGCAGGACCGAGATACTGGCCTTGGAGCAGCCCACACGGTCTGCATCAGTGGATGAAAAAGGCAAAGCAATTCACCCACTTGTACAGAGACCAGAGCTATCAACATTTACCCATAGGGTGATGAATCATGAGTGAACTCTTGGATGCACCAGCAGATACTCTGTTATGTGACCAGTGCATTTCAGACCAAAAGAGAAAAATCAGGAGGCTGCAGAGTGTATTCAAAACCTATAAAAAGAACCATACTTAAATGTTTCACTGGTACAATGTATGTGCACAGTAAAAATCCAAGCTTGGATCTGTTTTAGCCATTAAAGTAATTGCATGGTTATTTTAGCAACTGTTGAACAGTCTCCATGGTGCTTTAAAAATAAAGAAATCCTACATATCCACAGGATAGTCAGGATTTTGAAGTCATTGAAAACACCTCATTATTTTCTCCCATTTGCAACAAACTTGGTCACAGGGACTAAAAGAGTGATACCAAGGCCCAGCATCGAATCCAGAAGGATGTTTGCAGCACAGGCTGTTCTGAGCTAACACACGACAGTCAAATAAAATAAGAGAGGAAACAAATAAAGTGAAAATTTAGAATGACAGCACTGTCTCTGTTAGAAAATGTACCCAATGGAGAAAGAGACACTGAGCCTAGGGAATGAAATGGGGACATTTCACTTCGGTTTTAACTTTGACCCAGCAAATGAAAGAAAGAAAACACTGGCAAGAAGGAGAGGTTAATTCAGCAGCTTCCTATTTACCAAGCTTTTATTTCCTATTTTAAATGCCCTGAGCTATTCTTCCAGCAAAACAAGCTGGATGTAAATCACTATAATCTGCTACAGGGGAGTTCCTGAGTCAGCCATGGAGAGTCACTACATAATAACGCATGGACTTTCTGATTCCACATGGGAATGGTATGTTCTGCCATGAGAAAGCTGGGCTGGCTCTTCGGGCCGGAAAATAATCAAGCAAGTAAACACTCAGATTCACACTGGAGCAGTCTAGATGAGATTACTGAATGATGCTCTCAGCACCTGAAGCAGAGGGACCAGCATAAAGGGAATGAACTCTCTGTTCAGCTGCAAGCCGTATTTTACCATGCTGCCACCCCCAGCAATCTGCGAAGGCAGCATAAAACAATCACTTAACAGGCCAGAGGCCAGCAGGGAAAACTCTGATGTCCTCTGCACACTAAAAGTTAACTATTTCCTAAAAAGGTACAGACTTACAGGGCAGCAAAGCACAACATGCAGATTTAACAGAGATAGGGAGAAAGTTGGGGTAAACTCTCCTCTTCGGTCCGACAAGTGACATAAGCTAGGGAAAAGAGATGCATAATGAGGGTAAACATGGCTATTTGATTATTCAGCAATGAAGGTTGCTAAAAGTAACAGGAAAAAATATTACACACATGTAAATTTCATTTCATGAGTTCAAAACCTGTGCCAAAACTAGAACTAAATTTGGGAAGACCTTGTACAAGGTGATAATGAGTTGAGGTAGCATCTGGGTAATTAATCAATTATAAACTGAGAAATAAGGCCTAAATAAACAATATAATCAGCTGTAGGCAATTCATGCATCTGTAAAGGCTCTGCCAGGAATTTGTTGCCTTTAAGTGCAACTTGGATCTGGAGTTGATATCAGTATGGAACAAAACTGAGAGATAAATGAGTACAAAGGTTAAGAGTAAAAACTCACTTACTTGACTTGGAAAGCACAAGAAGTTGCCATTAAAACAATCATGATATAGAAAACTGGGTAAGTTAGCTGCATTTTCCCCTTCGCAGAGAGCGTTATCATGCTGGCCACAGCCTTTACAGCAATGACAGTCAGCGATGCTGAAAGGCAAAGGGAGAGATCAGGATTCACAGCAGGGACCTCAGAGCAGCAGTGAGGGAGGAGAAGATGCCAGGTCAGAGCCACAGAGCTGATCACCTAAAGACACACTGAGGTGGGATTTCAGCACCTAAAGCCAAGCATGTGATTTTATAACACTTGCTAAGCTACTGCCTAAACTCTACGTGTGCTTTGTGTTTTGCTTGGAAGTTCTTGTAGCACTGAGGAGGTCTGCAACCCTGCATCTGCCCAGAGTTTCCCCATTTTCAACAGGGTAGCTGAGGTTAGAATCAGATAAAATTTTGCAAGGAATCTGTGTGCATGTGTGCAAGAGGCTCAGTTCAGGCAGAAGAAATAACTGGATCCATTTCCCACTGCTGGGCACATGTCCTAAACGTTGGAGTACCAGTCAGAGGCTGTACCACAGCCTCCACATCTTCCAGACATACTTTATTTGGCTCCACCTGCTAATTTGGAACTCATGTTGCATTATTCAGGAGAGGTCTGAGAGGTCTCCTTATCTGTTCAAAGCAGTTGGGACACCTCCTAACAGCAGCCTGCATGTGACACCAGCAGCCTAAAACAACTCCTCACACTCAGGATTTATCTGCTGAGACAGGAGCTGGCCAAACCTGGCCAAAGCTGATTTTTGGGATCGCATCACGAAGCACCTAACTCTTCCCACTGGTTATGAGAGCAGAGAGCAGACAACCAATGCAGGGGTCTGTGTTTCATTTCAGGGGCCAGGCTCTTAAGACCATTATTTGATTTAGCCTGCTGAATAGAATACTTCAGCAGTGTGTTTTCAATCCATTTAGTCACTGTCATTGCATCACCACAAACAATTCTCAGACAGCAGGCAATGGTTTTAATACATGTCGCCAGTTCAGAGAAGTCTTGCAATATACATCTTTTAGAAAAGGGTCTGACAGTTCAGCTACAAGTTACTTTAGACTTCCTTTTTGAGTGTGCTCTTTGTTTGTTGAAGCTAACCCAAGTAGGCTGTAATTACTGCAAATAAAATTCAAAAGAAACTAAAAATGATAAGAAAAGTCAGGGTGCAGAGATGACTTTTGAAAAAAGGTAATTTATCATCAGGAGCACCATCCCCCAGCTGGGATCTAGTTCCACCCTCTTCCAGAGCTGAAAAGTGTTGGATTTCAGTGGTCTGATTCATCCTCCTGTAACTGCAAAATTCAGATTGGCCAGGAGAGCTGCACTGTGCAAAAAGTTCAGGCCAAGGGTTGGGAGAAAAAGTGGGAGTAGAAGAACAAGTTCAGGTCTGTGGTTTTGATTGCAAACATTTTTCTTATAGCAAGTCCGAAAGTTCAGAGGGAGTTTAAGAGCTGCATGCATCTTGTGATGATCCTATTCACTATCATGAAATTCACTGTTTTCATGACAACCTTTCCACCTAGTACTTCACTTCTTGCTCTGTAATGGAAATAAGGTGGAGCGGTTTAACAAACACAGCAATAAAAGTGAGCAGAGGATGTCAAATCCTGGCCTGCAGTGGTGCTAATGGTATGATAAAAAGCCAAAACGTGCATTCAAGCCCCAACAAGCAGCCTACATAAAAACTGAGATTTGCACCCTAACATGGGGGAGTTGTTATTTTAAAAGAATGCTTACAAGTAAAAATTAGTAGTTTGAATTGTCCAACTAAGGGTAAATATTGCTGAAAAATTGTTTCTGATGAAAGGGCAGTTTCCATCCCTTATGATTTTAACAAACCAGAAGAGAAAGCATCAGGGTTTTTTTTCTGGTTGGTTGGTTGGTTTGGGTTCTTTTGAAAAATAGAATGATCTTTTTAGTTAAAGTAGCCCTGAAATAAGCTTCAAAACTTAGGAAATGGTTTTCCTATCTCTGATAGAATGACATCCCCCCAAGGCTAGTGTGACAAATGATGTCACTTTCCAGCTGTTAGGGCAGGAAACTCAGAAATCCCACTTTAATCTGAAATATTTCCCCCCAAACTTATGAAAGTCCCAGTATAAACATGAGGTAAGATAATTCTCACCAAATGAACTCGCAGAGTTGTACTAAGCAAACCATCTGCAGATTTTCCAATCACCTCTGTATTTTTTTCATAAAGTAGCTCTCATATCCAATGAAGCACAAAGGCTGCCTTCGTTTTAAAGAAACCTTTCTACATCTCATTTACATCTGTACAACCCCTCCACCAGGAATGCATCTGCGCAGATATGAGAAAAAGCAGAAATCCCCTTCTATGAGCTGCCACCAAGAATTTTCTGCACAGAGACCCCAAGCCTTTTCCACCACTCCTGCAGCCAGGGCCATCTGAGGGCAGTGCATGTGTCAAGACTGCTGGGAGCAAAGCTGCTGGGCCCTTTCTCAGCCCCCCCATCACTTTGCTCAGCAGAAAGGTTGGAGAGCAAGCAGAAGGCTCTAAGTGTAGCTTTGTGGGGACTGCCAGGCACCAGAGCGGCTGCAGGAACCAGAGCCAGCCAGAGTTCTGGGTTTCCTGCTCGAGGGAAATGTCAGTATTTCAAAAGTTCCCATGAACCAGGACGTGTTTGTTTGTGTCTTTTTTAATAGAGCAGAAAAAATGACACATTTTTCCTGAAGCTGCATATGCTCACCAAAACCTCAGCAGCCACCAGCTGAAATTGTTATTTTTGGTTGATTACAGCCTGATCACCAAACTTCAGTTAGTGCCTGCTGGGGCATGGATTTGCAGCCCTGCTGCTGTTCAGCAGCTCCACATGTCCCTTTGGCACCGGTGGCATCAGGGATGGCAGGCTCCATGGCAAAATAAGCATGCAGGGCTACACAGCCCAATGGCCCAGGTCTCCCAGACACATGTGTTGACCTTGCTTGGGGCAGCCATCATAGTTGGTCTGCCCAGAACTGTAGCAGTCAGGTATAGAAGCTCATCTGGGGATCTTCAAGCTTCCAGCTATGCAACAGCGAGGCTGGTCCCACTCATCGCTTCTCATGGCAGGGCAGGAAGCTGCAGAGCAGCTCAAGGAGTTCTGCCAAAGCTCCCAGGCTCCATGCTAGGAGCTGAGGAATGGCTGGACTCACACTTCACTCCTCCAAACCAAGAGCAGTCGACCAGTTAGAACTAAGGCTTTTGGGGCTTTTCCATCTCTGCTTCATGCAGGGGGCATGAAAATACTTCAAGGCTTCTGCAGAGCTACAGATCCTAATGTTCCTAGCACTGGGAAACTTAAATGGGAAGACTGTCCCAAAAAAAGTTGTATCTGAAAGTCTGAGCTTTTCAGCTGGGTAAGAAACCAGTCAGGGATCTGAAAGAAGGCAGTTAATAGATCTGTGAGGATTTTTCACATTCAGTGAAATCCAAATTGTGTAACTGGTGAACTTTAGTGAAATTCTCTTTTATCAAAACACTCATGACCAGCTCCATTAGAAATGTGCTTTATAAGTCTTTGCAGACTGATACATGCACCCACTGACCTCAGTGAAAATATAACCATTGACTTCAGTGGCACAGTTCAAGCGCCTCTCGCTTCAACCACAGAATCATAATGTCCCATCAGGGTTGACAAGAAGAAGTGACAAGACAAGGATGGGAGAAGACATTGGGCCATGACAAATTCTTGATATATGTCTGCAAGCAGTAGAGCTTTAAGATAGCCTCCTGACATTTTTTCAAAACTGATCCAAGTTTAACTTTATTGAAAGCTGCCTGATAAAATGATCTCCCTTCTTTCCCTGGGTATTGATTGTGGCAACATTAATCAGAAGGCAAACTTCAGTGGCCCACTGAGTTCTTGCTATGCTTCTGGAGAGGTGGTAAAGTATGAAATGTTGCATATGCAAACAGACATACATAATTCAAAGAAAAGTTCCCGTACAGTCACAGCATATCACTGCATTTGCTTACAAACTGCTTACAAGGTCTTAAGCTGCTCTGGTTTGAATAACTGATTTTCACAGCTAGCCTGCTCTCCAAAACAAAGCTGCAAACAGTCTTCTTTCCCAGGACCTGAAGCTAAAGTGTTATTTAAAAAAAGCTTCAGAATACCATTGCACACAGCATATCAATTTCAGGAAATCTGTAAAAAGAAATAGTCCCAGCAATAAGCATAGAAACTATGTTTCATAATCAGATTTCTCTTCAAAAAGACCACAGTAAGAATCATGTGAAATGTTTCAATGATTCTCCTTCAGCACACTGCTTTGAAATGTCCCTAATCTAAACTAGCTGGGGAGACTGAGTGACAAGGAATTATCAAGTAACAGACAGGAACATTAAAGTGAATAATATGTTCTTACCCAGTAGTGCTACCATCATTAACAAAACCACGATGTGCTTCACAGACTTTCTTTTGTAAAAATAGAGGAGAATGCAGAATATTATAATTTCTAAGATCTGAAAATAAAAGGGAAGAAAGTTAGGGCTGCGAAACTATGTAATAAAGCTTCATTCAAAGTCTTTGAGATGTCACATTCATTTTCTCTGCTCTAACAGTTCAAAGGCAAATTACTTTATTAAGCATCTTCTGCTAAAAACTAAACTTATTGCCATTTGACTGAGTTATCAAACAATTGTCATTTATCTTTCCTATTACAGCAAAAGTTAAACTTTGAGCATTTCTTATTTCTTTAGTTTTTCTTTTTGCACTTCTAGCTATATTTTGTCACAGCATTGAGAAGACTTTTTTAATGTGACAGCAACGATGCCCATGTTTATTGTAATAATTCTTACAGAAACTCTGTTTATAATTCCTATGGAGTAAAGCACTTACCCAAAGGAACAGCGGTCTCTCCTTCTAGCTAAGGTATTTCTAGTGTCACTTTTTGTGACATGCAAGCTTATTTTTGCTACCCTCTTTTCCCTTCTTCCCAGTCCTACTAAAAAATAACAAACCCCAAACACCGTCTTTTTGTTCAGACTTTCTGCCATACATTGTAAGGAAGAAAACATTTATTTCATGCAGTCTTTCTCAAATCACACTCCTGTCAGGAGCTTTCCTTGAAAAGCTCAATGACACGCTAGCAGACCACACTGCAGGACATCTTTACCTACACTGTGCATGGTCCAAACTTGCTCCTTCAATAACACTTGACAGCTAAATGACAGACAGTTAAATTTACTGACTGTCTGCTAATGTGTCTCTTTGTAGATTCCCTTAGTAACTCTTGCCTTTTGCCATCTCAAAATTGTGGGTAGTCTCCCTCCTACCCACATTGTCCAAATACTTCCCCATGCCTAAAGAAAACAGCAAGTGCAAGAGCCAAAAAGCTTTTGTGAAGCCCAGAAGGCTCATGAAAACAGGAATGATGGACCTCTGCACTGAGAGGTGCTCAGAAGCCTGGTAGCCATAGAGACTGCATGGAGAAAGAGACGTTCATTTGTGCATGTTGGAAAGTAATCAAACGGGGGAAATAAGACAAAAAATGAGATTGTCATCATTAATGAGTCTGGTTATTGTCATTTTTTACCAACAAAACAAGTCATAGAAAACCTCATGTCTATCTCCTTAATTTCATCACCAACATACTAATTTATGTTTTATAATGCCACTCCACTCTTCAACCAACAGTTGCCATAAGGCAGCATTAGGCTCGAAAAGACCTGGGTGTCACACTGGTGAAAATTCCAAAGTGACTGAACAGTTAATAGCAGTGGTTATCTAATGTAACATAGCTGATTTTGCATTTTGGAGAATGACTGCAGTAGGAAAGCAGTCATCAGCTACATTCACTTACTAAAATTCTCCACCACACTCACACCTCCCCCAGTTTAACAGTGTTCAAAAATATGAACAGAACGTAATTGTGCTTTAATTCATTATTTATTTAGCTTCACACTGATCCCTTGCTCCCAAAGACAACCAAGAGACAATTGCATCTCAGAACATTAAAAACACAAATTTGGATTTTATACCACCTTTCTTTAAAAAAATGTCAAAAACTTATCACAATATTTAAAAAAAAAAGGCAAAGTGTTTCGTTTGTTTGGCTTTTTTGGTGAAATATATTGAATATAATAAAGCATTTTGCTGTTGGTTAAGAAAAAGCATTCCTGGACTAATCCTTGTTTAACAACCTTTGCAATCTCTTGTGGAGTCTCATCTCCATCCAGAGTGACATCCCTCCCCACTAGGCTTGCACCCAGAGGTGAAAGCTGGGCCGACAGATGGTAGAACAGAGGCCTTTGCCTCAATCTCATAGTAAGTAACTTGGTCACCTCCCCAGCTTTATTCAACACTGTAACACTAGGTATGTCTAAATCGGGAACCAAGGCAGAAGTCATGTTAAGATCTGCAGACCTGTGAGTTCATCTTGGCCTCCCTGTGGAAAACTACAACAGGGTTTTGAGGGAACTCAAGAGGAGAAGTAAAGGTAGCAGCTTCATTCTTCATGCCACTGGCAATCACATCTTAGGGCCAGGGGGAGATAGTGCATTATCAGGCTGCAGCTACAACAGCCTCCAGATAGCTTCAGCTGCTATTTTGACAGTGAGCAATTACTAACAGAATGGAAGAAAGCTGTGCTAAATAAATATTCCCCACATGGAAAGGTGCCCAGGCTAAGAAAGAAGTTCCAGAGATTTCCCAGGTATCTTCTTCCATGACATTCCAATGCAGGACTCGCACACAGGATGGTGTGACTGGGATGGGGCCATGGCACCAGGTGACACAGCACTGTGAGACCTGCTTTCCCCTCAGTGCAAACCTGAGCACACATCACCTCTCCCACACCCTCAAACTGGTTGCCACAGAGTGTGCAGAAACCCATCAGACAAGCCTACTGTAGGCAACCAGCTACACCTCAGGTATTGATTCATTTTATAATCCCTAGACAACTTAATCACAATGCCAATAGAGGGAAGCACCATCATCTGCCCTGTAACTTAGATTTCAAACTATGCAAGAACAATCATCCAAAAACAAGCCCAGCGACAGTCGCTGGCTTAAACCGCTCCATCACACCAGCTCTGGTTCTCCAGTCCCTCTTCCACCTCACTCCAACCCCCAGAGTGGCAGGTAGTGCTGAGCACCACTGAACGTCGGCTAAGTCAGGTCACTGTGGCTGGCTCTGTCCATCAGCCCTACATCAGTCCTCATCCTGTCATCAGCTTTTCTCCTGCTAAAGCTACCATAAAGCTCCACTGTGATCTCCTCCTGTTTAAAAGCAAACAAATGCAACAAGACGCACTTCTGAAAGGAAACAGCCAAGCAAAACCATCAAAAGGACATAAAAGAGTCCTTGATGGCAGCTTTGGAAGGGGTGCACAGGTCTGTGTGCTTGACTGTGTCTGACTCCTGGGGAAGCCCCAAGAACAGCAGTAGTGTAGGGCCAGAGATGGCAGTCCTGTGGCTGAACCTGGGGAGAAAGCTGATGTTTGCTTTTCAGGGCTGTTATTTAAGTTTACTCAGCTCTGTCAAGTCTCGCACACTAAGCATGAAATTCAAACAATTATTTCTCGCCTTGTGCTGCCCAGCAGCCAAACTATTCTTCCGTGGTTCTCTGCTACTCAGTGACCCATCAACAGGTCACCTTTAATCACAAGAAAAGGGAGAGACCATCACCTTGAGTCATGCTGCAAAGAAAATACATGGCTCCTAACAGGACCTCAGGCAGACAGGGACCCTCCTGGGGTGCCCGAGCTGTTACCTACGATGGCATTCTGAGAATTACCCACAATAGTGCTCGCTCTCATAGTTGATAGCTGTGATAGTGTTAAATACAAAGTCCAGGAATGGGAAGTGTGTAGATTATATCAGCTTCATGTATTCTGTTTAGAGGAATTGAAGGAACCTGACCTGCTTACAATCATTTTTGCTATTATAACTAATCTCTACTGAAGTTTCCTCAAGCCCACATCTCATCAACATTTTTTTATAATCATGATGTTTTCCATGTTTCTAAACATTACCAGAAGGCACCAGAACAAAATATTACATTGTCTGCCTTAACTCTTTTTCTGTGATATACAGCAATATAGGGATCAATGAACCAGGAGGGTCTTCTAGGCACTTTGAAGGAAAAGCAGAAATTCTTTGAACCTGATTTTACAGAGATTAAATATTAAAAGCCCAATACTCACTATGCTTCTGTGTAGTGAAACCTAAGAGCTTCATCTATAATTGATGTCTTCTGTAATGACTCAAAGTGCATATAAGCAAAAGAAAAGAAAACTAAGCTAGGATAGTTATTCTTGCTCAGACATGATTATGCTACTGCAAAGACTCAGAAGGTGACTCAAAGTTGTCTCATGTGGGAACTAGAGGCTATTTATGCAGAACTCCACCGATGACAGTGGAGTGCTACATGGAGATGGTTTATCACCCACACAGAACATTTTGTACCATTGGGGCTTTGTATTTCTCAGCAGACCACACTTTGGGGCTACTTTTAGGAAGACTGTTGGACTGTATTATACTGCTGTACTGTCTCCTCACTATAGATTTATATTGGAAACTCTGCAACTTCTGCTGCATTTTTTTATGTCTCAGAAGCCAACCTGTGGTAGGCATTTTACAAACAATTACGAAGTGCTAGTTCCCTGCCCAAAGAGAATGTTTACAGCAGGTTTTTCTTGAACTTCCAGCAGCATACCAGGATAATCAGGCTGGTATCTCAGAGTCTCTTGTGGAGCCTTTCACTCCTCCCTCTTCTTTGGACAGAGGAAGCTCAAACCAGATGAATCCAGGGAGCAGAAGGAACAAATAAAGCTAGATATGTTGTTGAATCAACAAGATTTGCTGTGTGCTTGCTCCATCCTTTCCCACAACCCATGCTGTACGTGAAGAATTGGATGTTGGCTGAGCCAGGGAAAAGAAAGAAGAAGGGAAAGAAAGTCCAGGGGTTACCTGCCACCTCCTCATAATGTCTCCTAAGAAGAATACAGCACAGTCTTCCTAGGCATTCAACTGTGTTCTTATTAACTTTTCCTGAAACGAAGTCAAAAGCACCCTCAGATGGGGAAAAGCTCTTTTCCAAAAACCTGTTGGTCTTAAGAAAATGTGAAGACCACACAACACAGAGATTTCTGATGTCACTGGGCATAGATGGAGAGTTTTCTAACTCCACCACCTCTACACAAATGGGTGAGGCAGCAATTTAAAATCAGTGCCTAAAATGCCAGGCTGTTGTAGTATCTTTAGATGGAACTGCATGGTAGAGGGGGATATTCAGTAGGAAAGAGAAAGGGTCCTCCAGTGAGCACCAAGACCCCTGTTCTGAACCACCTCATAAAGAAGTCCTTCTTCCTCTGCTTAATCAGCATGTAATCCATGGATTTGCTAAAGCTCCTGCTCAGGCTGAAGCTACGCCTACCGAATGCCCCAAAACTCTTGGGCATTGCTTTCAAAAGCCTCTCTACTGCCTGATTGAAAGTGCATGTTATGATTTCTGTAGCATGATCATTAATTTCTTCAACTGAGCTGTATCACCATCTTTCAGGAGCTTTTAAAATGCACAAAAAATTGAGCAAGAGGATCAAGATTTTTTTGTGTTAGCATGTACTTTCTGCTTAATCAGTGGTTTCACAGATAGTTAAGATGTATTTAAGGCCTGCAGGTTGGTTTAAAGATTAAGGTCCTTAAACTGTCTACTCAGTGGTTTTCTAATTGAGCTTCCTACTGAGAAAAGCCTGGACACTAATAATCTAACCCAAATGAGTCACTTTACTGGGAAAAAAGTAACTGCTTCTGAAGCAGTTTTGCATCTTTTACATTCAGCTGGAGGAACAAATTTTCAGCGTTCCAGAGGAAAAGAGAGAGAGAAATTCCTCCTCCTCACTTTGGTCTTGTTCTTGATGCTAATTAAATACATCAAAGAAGACATATGGTATTTGAAGTTTGTATACAGATACTTTAATCAAAATGGTATTTTTGTATTTGAATTCAAACTCAGGTTCAGATTAACCTGAGTCGTCATGAAGCAGGCTGCCTCTCCACAGCTCAACTCCGTACAAAGCTCCTTTCAGTCAGGCTTAGTGATGTGAGAATAAAACAGAGTGACCTCAGTCTTTATTAGCAAGACCTGTTCTTCCCGGGGTATCCACCCCCAAGAGCTGGAAGACGGGGACGGGGAGCAGGATAAACCCCCCATAATCCAGGAGGAAGCAATTAACGACTTGCTACACCACCTGGACACCCATAAGTCTATGGGGCCGGATGGGATCCACCCGAGAGTGCTGAGGGAGCTGGCGGAGGAGCTTGCCAAGCCACTCTCCATCATTTACCAGTGGTCCT
>VZTL01060719.1:42040-52699 GCA_013400535.1 Scopus umbretta
GTGGGGAGGGGAGGGGCTGATGTTTGGACTAGATGATCTCAGAGGTCTTTTCCAACCTTAACAATTCTATGATTCTATGATATGAAAGAAAAAAAGCAGGACCAAGAGCATACAGAGCCTGATTTTGAAAAGCACAAGTCCATCACATTCCAGAACAGCATTGTAACTTAGATGTACATGCAGAGAGTGTGGCATGAACACATATATAGAAAATATAAGCAGTGCCAAGTGCCAAGTTTTCCTCAAGCCCACTAAAAACCCAAGATCTTTCCATTCTTATTAATCCTGCACAACTGTGGCTTTCCCCTGGCATGTAGTCCAAAAGACATCTTTTGGTTCAGTGTATTTTCAGCTTGGGGACTGGAGAGAACACCCTAACACTTGCTTTCTCTCTCCTGTGAAAATCACACAATTTATCTTGAGGAGCAGTTTTTCTGCCACTAATTCATAATGCTGCAAAAAGCCCAATAACCCCAGTTTTCTGATTTAGGGAACAGTGTGAAATAGATACTCACCAAATATACCAAAAAAGGCCAGCTCACTAAGTAATTCTGTACTTGTCTTGCTGTGAGCTCTTGGGGTACATTTGGAGCAAATGTCACCAACAAGTATATCCCTGTTACTGTCAGTGTTCCTCCTTCAAAGAAAAGGACACATTATTTTGGTAATACAGTATCTGTTAATCATGGTCATCCTTACTCTCCAGCTGACTTGGAAAGTGTTTCTAGAAAAAAATTTAATCAGATCTGGGCTTAGGTAATTGGGTTGTCTTGCATTTGTGGTCTTATCTAGTGTAATTTTTATTAAAGAGTCAGAGGATATTTGGAAATATGAAACAAGCTGTCAGTAAAGCCTCATGAATTAGAGTTCCGACTCAGCAATGCATTTTCAAATACTCTCAATTCTAATACCAAGTGCATGACAAAGGAGAATCGATCCTTTGTATTTCTCACAGGCACAAAGCAGGTCACAAACTTACCCTAAACTGAAAGGGCAAGTTCCTTACTGAGGCAGACAGCTAGATTATGAACGAGGGTAAATAAACACAGTTCTCCTGAAGTCAGTGTGGCCACAGAGATCTGCACCAGCTATGGACCTGCCCTGGAAATGTTAAGCGCAACAGATGTGTTCCAATCCAATGCTCATGTAAAGCTGTCATGAAGCCAACATTTTGGCCGCTCCCTTTTGTATTTGCAGACCTACGAACTGTTTTATAAAAGGTTGATTTGCAAAAGACTGTTCAGCCATTAGGTTGCCAGGGCCCCTTTTCAAGGTCGAACTTGCATTATTGTGCTTTTAATAAAAATCTGGAAGTTCTGCCTTGTGGACAGCCAGCTGACAAACACAGATGTTCATCGAGGTATTGAGATAGAAGTGATCCGATCCTGAGCTCATAAACTGTATTGGATTAAGGAAGATATTAGTTAATCAATTTTTTTTTCAAGTAATCTTTAAAATTCTTGGCAAACTTATAAATTGGTGTGGAATACAAGGCTCAGGAATATGAAACAAAGCACATCCGGAGGACTTTGCTGGCACTGCTATCACACACAGTTCCTTTGGAAAAGCAAAACTGTTCTATATTTATGTGCTTGCAAAAACATCACCATATTTCCCATCATACAGCTCATTCCTATGGAATGTAGCAACATTGTTAAATCCTTCTTGCAAAGTCGAACTCACAGAAATAAAATAAATCAGTGCTTGAACACTAGTTAAAGCAACATACAATGTATAAGGCCATAAGGGAAACATGATCAGTCAAAGGAGGGGGGATTTTGAATGTAGCAGCTGAGCTGGCAAACTTGGATCCCAAACCTAAATAAATATTATATAGTATTCCTGGAAGAATACTGAACAGATCTCTCCAAAACATTCATGAGAACAGCTGGGATGTCCTTGTTATAGTATGGACAATCGCACCTAGATGCTAGGAATCCCATGGAAATACCAGGTGCCCTGTAGCAACGTCAGGTGCACTGTCCCAGCTGAGATGCCTCATCTCAGCCAAGATGGACCCTGAAATATGCTTGTCTCTCACTATTAGTGTTCAGGCCAGGAGGTTTTGATATGTAAAAAATCTTGGACACAGACAAAACATTGACATGCTTTTAGAGTGAAGACCATGTTTCCCAACAAAATGTTGACAACACGATTATTTGTTCTTTGAAGTGATAAAATTAATACCAAAAGGGAAGTTGTCACTTTTAATTGAGCTTGAATTTTTGTGCAATGTGCATGCAGTAACAAAAAAAAATCTTGTGTTTGAATGAATAACTCAATAGTTTCATTGTTTTTATTAAAATTGTGTTGGACTCATAATGATAATACTAAATACAACCTCAGAGGCAAAAATATACAATGAAAATAAATTTGAGCAATAAGGACACATAAGGAATGAGTTATGGTTTATAAAAGCAGAGGATTTGGGAATGCAGTTTTTTCCACATGCATTGAAGATTCTCTCTTTGTCACTTCTTCCCAGTTTTGCAAGTATCTGCCTTGAAACACTGGCTCGGGGAAGTGGGACTGTGAAGGTGGGGGGCTGTGTGAGAGTTACAGCTTGCTAAGCATATGGCGATACACATGTCTGTATTAGCAAACGCTTACTTACCCAATATATCAGCAGCCCTCATGGTCTTCTTTAGGAATAAGACAGAAATAAATGCACTACCTAGAACAGAAATACACATACATTTTTTATATTTGGTAGAATATCCAGTGCTATAGCAAAAAGCTGCCCTGGGCCAAGTATAAATATATCTCATGGCCATTGTTTTTGCACCATACCATGATACAACCAGCCAGGAGTCCATTCCGGCAACCAACCAACCCTCATTTTTGCAAGTTTTTAGATGCTTCCAGCAGGCTCTTACGTGGTTGAAGAGATGCAATACCCTTCCCTTCTCCCACGCAGACGCTGCTTAAACTGCTCTGATTCAGTCATATGTGGAAGCGTCAGGAAAGCTGCGCAATGATCAGCCTTACTGTTCCACTCCCCAATTTGCCACCAACTCACTGTATGGACTTGCTCAAGGCAAATTGCCTCATAGAAGGATAAAATTCTGCTTCTTTAGACTTCTACTAGTACAAGAAAAGTAGCAGCAGTACAACCAAGAGGAAGAAAGCCACTGCAAAAGCATAATATTTAGTATGAATTAAGAGTGGTCATGATGTCTGCAAACAAACAGGTGGAAGAACCAACATATGTACCATACAGGAGCACTGCCCATGGTCTTCTAGAGTGACTTGTAATGAGGAAGGAGAAAAATGGAAGTGAGTCCTGGAAATGACCTCCTGTTCCCTAGGCAACTCCTCCCCTTGTTCATCTCCCCTCTGCCAGCTCCTAGCTCTGCCTCTTCAGGATGGGCAGCGGTGGGCGCATGAGCAACAGTAGTGATCAGGCCAGGATTACTGGTAAGCAGCTCAGTGTGGACATGTGCTAGAGAGGGAAGAAGGGGTTTGGACTTAAGATAGGTGAGATTGTTGGCCACCTGAGAAAGATGGCTCTATTCCAGCACACATTAGAGCATCTACCTCTAAGGAGAAGCAAAAAAGGCTGAATAGCTCCTATGTAAAAGATGAGGAGAGGCCTTTGGGAGAGGCACATCGGTAATGTTAGATTCATTTAGAAACCTCAAAGAAAGACTCTGCCCAGGAGGGACAGTGAAGGGACACATTGAACCTAAATCATGGGATGCTGTTCCAAGAGCTCCATTCCTGCCCACAGCGTGAAATTCTTGGTTTATTCTTGAAATAACAGTTCAACCTTTTTGCAACCATCTTTGCCTCATTATCTCTATTGTTTTTATGGAAAATTTAACTTGTGGTTAGCTAGTAGATGTATTCCAGATAAACCTAGGGAGGTTCACACCAAGAGATAAACAGAAAACTGGAATTCAGCATCACATCTGTGTTATCCAGTCAGTAAAAAATCAGATATAGCAGAAGTCATAAATTTAAATTCTGTCAAGGGTGATGGAGATCTATGCAAACAAATAAGTGCAATAAAAGAATTTTCAACTGAAAATGCCTCACTGAAAGTAAGCTGCCTGACACGGTTTTCTTTATTCAATGTTTCAGTGACAGCTTTGCTGGAGAAAAGACACTGGTATCCAGGCAACACTGGTAATAGCAGAGCTACCTAGGTTTAGAAAAGAAAGAGGACAAAAACCAGGAAAGAAGCAGCAGCAACCCAAGATAGTGCAAGAATTAATTATTGCTCTGTCTCCTTGCTGTTGTAGCTCTCCCAGACTCCAGCTCAGCCCACCCACCTAGGCAGTCACTGTAACAGCAAAGACCTGTTGCTTAATGAACTGATGCCTCGGTGATTTTTTTTTTTTTTCCAGTACCCCCTTGTTTGGGCTCTCTGCATTCAGCAGAGATCAAGTAAATGAAATTTAGGGTTCAGTTCCAGTGTTGGCATCCAATTTGGGGTAGGCTGAGTTATGCCCAAAATTCCACTGCCTACTTCTCTGGAAATTACAAATGGCAGCTTGGGGGGATCACAATCTCTGAGGCTGGCAGTCATCACAGGGAGGCACTGGAATGCATCCAGATAATGAAACTTGTCACTCAGCCTGTCATCTGCTTTAATAGTTTATTCAAATGCGGCAGGCTCTTTCTCCAGAGATAGCTGGTAATGCACAAGAGATCATGAGTTTAACAGAATGTATGTATAATTAATGCTTTTTATGATGTGTAATATGTAGAACAATCTAAAAATAGGAGAGGTTTTAAGAATATATATTAGGCCATCTGGGATTGGAGGACAAAATTAAGTAGGAGGGGAGATGCAACACCAAACTGAGGAGAGTTAGACCCAGAAGAGACTCTGAACACAGAAGACAACTGTCCCTGTGGATAAGGCACCAACGCTTCATATACATTCAAGTGAAGAAGAAACGCAAACGGGGTAAATCTAAGCAAAGAAGCAGAGAACAGTTACACAGACCTGATGAGATGCTAGAGGACATGCACAACTGATCAGAATCCTGGGAAACTCTGGCTATTACCTTCAGGACTGAATTTTAAGCAAATTATGGTAGCACAGTGTCCTGGTTTCAGCTGTTTACACTAGTCAAGGAATAGAGAGCACCTTGTTATTATGCACAGGCTAACACAATTTTTTCTTTTTCTTTTTTTTAATTTTCTGGGGTTTAAGCTCCATAAGCTTGACTTTTAAATAGTCTTTTATGTTCTTCAATTTGCAGGGTGGGTTTGAACAAGATTAAATCAAAGAAACTAAGGGCAGATTGTCTTGATGCAGACAGTGCACTAGAAATGATGGGCCAGAGGAGGAGGGGTAGGAAGGGAGCCTGTAAGCCCCAGGAGCACAGGCTGGCATTTGCTCATTTTGCAGCTTTCCCTGGCCAGCAAGACAAATGGCAGGCACCAACGTGTAACCCAGGAGCCCAGTGGGAAATGCACAGCCCTCACAGCTGCTCTGCTCCTCTTCCTCAACTCCTTTGGGCTCTAGCTCACAATCTCAGGTGTGTTTAGCTGCTTAAGACATTAACTGCTCCAGAAAAGGCAGTTTAAGACAATATGCTAGATGGCCAACACATTCCCCTGACCATCTCCTCTCTGCCTGGTGGCCTCCAAGCTGACCCTGCTGTGAGCAGGAGGTTGGGTTAGGGGCTTCCTGAGGTCCCTCCCAACATGAGTTATCCTAGGACCCTGTAAACCCTCGGCAGAAGAGTACATGGGCATCCAGATGCCACAGCTAAGCCTACCAAATATATGAGTTAAAGCCCTTACTGTGTCCCAAATGCAGCTCCTAAATGCAGCTCTGCTGAAACCCCTGTGCTCAGCTCCCCAGACTCTCCGCTCCTTTCCCACCATCCCTCAGACCATAGGCGAGGTGCTTCCCATCTCCCCACCGCTCCTCACTACCAGTGATGTTACACCCTTGCATTTTCCTCCTAGTCCCCTTCACTGTGATTTTGCCCCATCACTGCAGCATGAATCTAACATCCTACCACCCAGCCCCAGTTTTCCCTTTCCCACACCAGGTACCTCTTGTTCCCCCTCTATCACAGAAGCTGTGTGTCTCCTCCTCCTACACCGTTATACTGATGTGGGAAATAAATCACTGAACATTATGTTCAACTCTACAAATGAATAGACCAAGGAACTTGGGCAATTGCTGTGCTGAAAAGTATTAATGTGTCTTTGCAACTGTTCATTTGGTGTTTTGTTTTTTTTTTTTTGTTTTTTTTTTAAAAAAAAAACTATAGACAGTTACAGAGATTGAGATCTGTGTCAGAGTGAGGAATAGTCTATTTTTATTTAATTGGTCAGCAATAGAATACAACAATACAGAAATGCAGACAAAAAATTGTGTCAAAGTGTAAGCTGGCAACAGCTTGGCAACAAAATAAGCAATTTATCATTGTTCTGAAGCCTCATTGGTTTTCAACCACTGGTTTTAGCAATACAACACATGCACAACTCTAACCCCAAATTGTCAGCCTGTAAGTCATTGAAGCAAAGACTGCATCCCTGGTCATCTGTGAAGACTTATATACTTTTGGGTGAATCAGACCATTTTTATCTTTTTAACTAATTATTAAGGTAAAACTTTCAAAACTAGGCACAGATCCTACTCCCACTGAGAATGGTGGCAGATAGCCTGCTAGATCAAGAGAAGGACAGAAAATCTGGGAAATGATCTGTTACGGATTAAAAATTACAGAATTAACACATCCTAATGAAATCCTTGAGTTCATTTCATGCCTTGATTGCATCATGCTTTTATTAATATCCACAAATTGAGAAGTAAATAGGTCCTGTAAAATATCTGTATCTATATGACAGAGCCTTTCTGAAGTCTCATGACACCCTTCAATCTGGAAAAATAGAGTTAGTATTTCAAATGAAAAATACTATGACTTGGCACTACATCAAAATCATGATAAATAAAAACTATTGGGTAGAAAATGGGAAAAAAAGAGTTTGTTCAGGAGCTTAATTGTTATGTTGAAACATAACAAAGTTGTTATGTTGTTATGCTGAAACAACTACATCTTCTCATGCATCAGCGTAAACCAGGCTGTTTTCTGTTCATTATTGAATGAATATATATTCACTATATATTGAATGAATGCATATTCATATTATTGAATGGATATATATTCACTGCAGCATGTGAATTTCAATTTAAGTCGAAAAAAATATAGAAAATATCCATTTTCTGCACGATATGCAATTAAGTGCCTCAAGGAAGGTCTGTAATGGTGCTACACATAGCTTAGTCAGCTACTCATTCTCTTGGGAGAATGATCATTTATGATTATCTCCATATGTAGGTTTTCTCCAGCACAAATAGAAATCAAGGGTAGTGTGATATGTGGGTTCTGCCACTAGCAGACACTGAATAGTGAGAACCCAGCTCACAAAACAACTCCTCTGCCTCCTAGACATGAAAGCTGCAGTTAGGATTGTTTCTTGTTTGTTTCTTTAAGAAAGCGATAATACAGAAGAGGAGAAGTTAAAGATAGAAAATACATACAGATCGATAGAGTGTATTTTCTGTATTTTGTCCAATCCAGCCTTAAAAAACTCAAATGAAAGAGTGTCCATCACTTTTTCCTACCCAGAACTATTTCACAAATAAGTATATTTCTTTATCAAGTTGTTTTCCTGGTACTGAAGCTATTTATAAATCTCATCTTTTTACCTCTATTTTTATTGTCAGGTCTTACACTAAATTCCTTTCTTAACTGTTTGTAACTTCAAATATTAGTATATCCTTCATTTTCCTCTTTTCAATTCTTAGATGAGCTTTATGTACGGAACTGATGAGGTTGCCGGTTATAAGAGGAATGTGGTTTAGCTGAAGGATAGTGTGAAAAAAATTATTAAAAAGAGCACCCAAGCATTTTTATTAAGCACATTCAGAAGGAAAAGAGCTGGTTTGGAGAAAGGAGCTGTGCTCACAGCCTTGGAGCAGACAAAAAGATCTCTCTCCCATGCAAAGGGCTGGGACAGAAGGGCTGGGGGGACAGAAGGACAGGAAGCACAGATGACCCCTAATGCCCGTACAAAAAGCATGAGGACAGGCAAGTCCATGTGCACTCTGCAGGCACTGACAGATAAGTCACAGCTGGTTTTGAGTGCCTGTAGCACCATCTCCATGGTAGAGTCTGGATATAGGCAATTCATGCCTGAGAACCAAGCTGCCCTGAGATGATTACCTTAAAGCCTTCATCTTCTCCTGCCTACATCTCAGATATACTGTCTTGCTCAAGAGGAGGGCAGCAGCTCAAGGAAAACCAGTCTGCTGACCTACTGTGTGTCATGTTGGGGTAGACAGGGGAGAGGATCCAGGTATGATGAAGGTGTACGCATTTAGACCTGGTGGGACCTGGGTCTCCGTCAGGGCCAGAGCTCTGTGTCAGGGAGGGTTAATACAAATTCGGAGAAAGTCAAAAGAATACCGGTATGCATAGCCGGAGTTGAACAGAGAGCTAGCTCTGCCCAAGACATCTGGGAATAATTCATCACAGCTAATTGACTACTAAAACCTATTCTTAGTTTATATGATAGATATTAATGGTGCACTGAGTGAATACAAATGAAGATATTACAGAATTTAGTCCGTTGGTGCATGACTTCTTGATAGCTATCCTGCACACTGAACACGTAACCTTTCTAACATGATTAAATGTTAGTAGTGGAAAACTGGTGGACAAAATATGAAACATTTTTCCCCATCCTTAATGTAAATATCCTAATAGAAAAGCAAGCCAAATATCAGAGAAATTGCTCAGAAGAGAGACCGTTAAGGTGAACTTAATTCTGGAAATTGGATTATAGGACATACACACTGCAGGGAGAAGGAAGAACCCTGAAAATCCTTTTGTTGCATCTTCAAGACAAGTACAAATAATGTATTTTAAAGAATAGTCTGGTGAACGTTTCCCAGTTCTCAGTAGTAACAGAGTTCTTAAAATCCCAAGTTCTTGGACCACAAAGATGTTACATTACAGTGAGTGAGAGAAATCCATTTCTGTGAGAATATCTGAGAATCTTTTTCCTAAAGCACCATCAGGGATATCAATTTTCAAAGCCTAAAGCAATTTCTTACCCCACAGCTATTTAGAAGGAGCATATAAAAATGCAAAGGGATCTCAACAATGTCAGTCTAAATGAGTTAAGCGTAAAACAACTCTCTATAGAATGATGAAAACTGCAGAAGAAATGATCTCTGATACCACTGGTCTCTCCTTATTCCCCTCCCCCCCAAGTTATTTCTGCAGGAAAAAGTAAGACAGTGAGCTAAAAAACAGAGCAGCCTAAAATTACCAGAGCTACATGTAAAACATGATTTTTAATTTTTAAGTATAAAAAGCTTTTTAATGATCACATCAAACATATATTACTCCTCCACTTTTAAATTAAAAATTTACCAAATTCTCCTCTTGACGAAAACAACTGCTGTCTTCTCAAACTATTTAAAACCCTGAACAGATGTAGAGCTTGCATCATTGCAACCACACACAAAAATACTTCCACTGTGTAAGAAGAAAAATATAGTCTTTGTAGCTTAATTCCAAGGAAAAAAAATTTAAAATCTACTGGTGTCATGCCAACTCATGCTCTGTGGTGCTGGATTCTTTCTAAAACCAGCCATCAGAAGCACCCAGCTCAATAGAATGAGGCACAAACTTTTCACTATTTAATTGATACCGGGTTAAGTGCAAAATTCAGTTGGATGCAGTTAAATGTGGTAGCAGAGCATAATAGATGTTGGCTCCATCTATTTTAAGACCCAGGATGTTTCCTGTCTCAGAGGTCTGGAGATATATGATGGGTACAGCACAAATCCATTCTGGGCAGAGCCTCCAGTCTGCCTTGTCCTCCTCCAAAACCCTGGTTTCCAAGCAAGGGAAATTTTCCGTGCAGACCCAGAGTGACAGAGATCTTCAGAGAATCTCCTAGATGACTGGGCATACTGCAGAGCAAATTTTCCTTCAATACGCAATAGGCACTGAGCACCCAATGTCAGTGAGAGTCAGCTCTTACCACATGGGATATGTTGACACCAAATTTGGAAAAAAAATGCTTATCAGGAGGGTGGACTTAGGGTTCAGATACACATTTGGAGTTTGTTATCAAGTGCTTAATTTCTTCATTTAAAAAATTAACTTCTGAAAGACACATTTGACAATACCTCAAAACAACCGCCAACTACACTGTGCACATCCTCTACCACCGAAAAGAGGTCGCAACTTAATGAGAAAAATATTTCTTGATCTTTTAAATTGGAAGACCTGCTGCCTAAACTATCCTTTGCCCAGTTATTAGCAGATGATGCACATATGTCTTGGTCAGTTTGTCATTGCCCTAAAATTAAAAGGATGCTCTCTCTTTCTCTCTCTCTCTCTCTGGCTTTAATTTCAGAAGACAGGAAAGTATCTAGTGGTAGGAAGTGTTACTGGGAAGTTATTGTTGTAATTGGCTGTCTACATAATTTTTACTTTCCCTTCCTTAAGGGAATGTTTGCTAGACTAAATAATATTTCAGATATCTCTATTGTTTGGGCTATGAAATGGATACTGTCAGCTGATATATGGGAATGGAATATAAGATATTAAAGTGCTTTCTGGGGTCTTCCAGGATAAGCATTTTGGGCCAGTTAAAAAAAAAAAAAAA
>VZTL01060719.1:52725-89632 GCA_013400535.1 Scopus umbretta
AAAAAGTGGATGAGAATTTTGGAAAGATATAACAGCTAAGAAAATGGTTTCTTGGTATTTGTTTTAAGTAAGGGGAAATGGAGAATGGAGGAAAGAGATGCAACGTTTCTTCGCATACTGCAAAAGTAAAGAAGAAGGAATCTGCCCAGATAAAAATCAATCCTAAGTGTGACCTCTTCTTTGTAGCAGTTTAATAACCAATAGAATTTTCTCCCTTCCCACTGCTTTTCATTTCTTCCTTCTAGTTTTCTATATTTACACTATTCAGTTTGGGCAACAAATTAGTTTGATCAATGTCCCTTTATGTTCAGAGGCATCTGGAAATGTCTACAATTGTTAAAGATATAACTACTGCCACCAAAATCACACTGAGATATGTCATATTAATTTACATTTTCATCTCAGGTAATATCTCATTCCTTTCTTTGAGAAATCTTTCCTACAATGGTGAACTACCATGGCTTTATATCTCATTCTCCAAAATTTTGCAATAGTTTAACATTAAGGGTTACAGTAAACTGCCTGCAGTTATCTTTGCGCACTATCTCTTTGCTAAATTGCACCCACATATGGCTGGCTGCCTCCTTCCACTACAGCCAGGCAGTCCACTGGGAAGAGAATTCATCTTTTCTTCCTTCCCATGCAGAATCACTGCACTGCAATTTCACTTCCAAGCATGAAACTGGTAGCTGGAGACAGACCATGAAATGTTATCACTAGTCAATAGCAAGCAAATGAGCTCCAGCATATGCAAAGCTGTTGTGATATCTCGACCCTGGATGTTTCAGCTGTGGATATGAAGCGACTTGATTAAGGCATATAGCTGCACCTTGTATTCCTGTGTTCACAGCCCCTGTACAATACTGCCCTGCCCACTCTGCTGTGCATTAGCACAACAAGATAACATATTTAAAAATGTATGTTTCTTTATCAAAGAAACAGACATCTCATACCTGTCAATACCTTAATTACAAAAAAACACATGGAGTAAAGAGTAAGATCATATCACATGAGTCTTAGGGATAGGACTTCTGCTAAAGTCCGGTTAATCTGCACATGAAGGAACAAATTAACAACTTTGATAAAGTCCATAATTAAACTGAACACTTCAGGAAATTTCTAGGTCCTTTTTGTCTCACACTGCAGAGAGTCAAGCAAGTTTGCCCATGTCAACATGAATCATGGTGATGGGCAGGGGACAGGCAGCAGAAACCGCTTGGTGTGAGGGTAACATAAAAAACACATTGTAGGTACTCGGGATCAGACCGCAGCTCTGTGCAGTCAGCAGGATGCCAGCCGCCTGCTTCGGGGGCTTGCAGAGCTGGCAATGCTGGTACAGCACTGGGTGGCCAACTGGCAGGAAGCAGCAGATCACAGAGTGACACAAAAGACAAAACTATGGAAAAAGAAATATATTAGAAGAGTCTCTGAGTTAAGTAGAGAGCTTGCGTTAAACTGTCAGCTCTTGTAATTATATGAATAATTTCTTTTCAAACCACAACATTAACATTTTCCCCTTGTGTTTCTGCTGCAGTTCCTGTGGTATTATTCCTCTAGTCACAAACAAGTATTCGATTAAAATATGTACCCAAGCAAGAAATGGCAAATCATCTCACCTATGACAGCTACACATCCCAGTGGAGCGACAAGGGCAACCGGGGCAAATCCATAGGCTGTGAAATTGCCCACCTCTCCAAGCCCCAGGAAGGTAATCCCACACCACCACAGCTTGCTCGTGTAGCAGGGCTTCGGCTCTGTTTGGCAAGCCAGTCGGAGATGAGCACATTTCTAGAAAATTAATTATTAGGAACAGGCATGAAAAGAAGGACTTCCATTGTATTCTTATGTCTGACAAAAGTGGAATAATTAAGGGGGCTGTCGGCTTCAAATTCCAGGTGCTTCAAGGTTTTCTTTTTAAACATGACTTTCAACTTGTTGGTGCAGACACACTGCTTTGTGTTAATTCAGTGCTTCTTCAGATGTGTGCTTTCTTAGCCATGGTGGAAATGACTGAAAAATTAGACCTCTGAATAAACCTGAAAAATATTATGTGAATACTAGCTAGCGCTTCTTAGCTACCACTGCGCACCTCTGTTCTTCTCTCAGAGCAAAGCTCAGCAGTTGTGCTGTGAATCTGGAAACACTCAAGGGCAGGAAATGGGGCAGAATCAGAACTGTGGCAACAACCTGGAGGAGGGGACCAGATAACATGATGTTCCTGCTCCATGATAAATATCCTCACCAGAAATACAATTTCAAAATGAAAAAAGCAGCACTTAATCACTCCTGCTGTAGGGAGGACTCTAAATTAGTTAGGTAGAATTTAGGATTTGGCTACAATCTCCTGTTTGACCTTAGAAGATCTCAGGTAAAGCATTACTTTCAGAAGGAAAACCTGTATCAACAGGTACAATATATATACTCAAGTAATATCTCATCAACTCTTCTTGTTACATGGAGAAGGTATCATTGTCACATTGTAAATGTTTTCTCTCTGACTGTACAGCAAGAACCTGTATATAACAAAATAATATGACTCTGATCACACTGGTCTTCTGAAACAGAGACCAAGCAGTCTCCATCAGGAAGGTGTCATGACTGGGAAGGATGCAATGTTTACCACATTAGTTCTGCAGCATATGGTTTCCTTTCTCAAGTTCCTCACCAGCCTCTCTGCACATGGGTCAAAAAAGTTGGAAACCAAATGGTACAACTATTATAGCATAAATGGTGGTAAAATACTTCTTTTTTTTCTCCATCAATTAACATTTGATTTTGGAAGTGTCCCTGCAGATCCCCGGGGAAGTTGTAAACAATTTTCCTCATACTCCTGTTCTACTCTGTAGGCTATGCTAAAGACTATGGACCAAACAGTAACAACTGTGATACACCATAGTCTCAGTCATTCCTCTCATGTTAATTATTGTAGTGGAACACGCTGAGGGAATAAAATCCTAGGAAGAAGTTTAGCCCTCCAAGGAGAAAGGGAGCATAAGGAAATCAAACTTCCCTGAGCCACAGACCAGGAACTCACAGTAACATCCAGGATTTTGCATGTTTTATTTTTATAGACAAACAAACAAAAAAAAAAGCCCAAAAGGGAAGTGTATATTAAATAATATTGTGACATCAAGAATCCAAGTTTCTGCTGAAAACCAAATAGGACAAGTTCTTAACCAAATCCTGAGCTCTGGTTTCTCCCCAGATTCTTGAAGGAATAACTCGAGGGCAGAGTGTGATTGAAAAGATGTGCAATGAACAGAGGAGGGTGAGTTCAGCGGCTCCCCTACAGCCGTCTTTCTCCAAATGTCTGCCTTCTTTGCATAGTAATGTGTGTGGATTGTATTTAGGTGAAGGCTGTTTATAATCCAGCTGAAATATATTGCAAATGGTGGGCTGTTCTTTAGCTGGCAACCAGCTAGAGGGAAGAGAGGGAGGATAACTGACTGCGTGGTGGGAAAGGGAGAGAGAACAAAAAAATTTGGCCTGCCTATTTAATATGAGTGTGACAATAAATGTTGAGATCTAGGGACAGTCATTATTCATATTTATAAGATATTGTTACTAAATGGAGAAAAACCTAATTTAGAGGATAAATAAAATTTTATTTGAAACTGTCTGTCAAATGGCAATGCAGAGCTACTGGGTTTTCCTAAACAGCATTTCAAAAGCTAGACGATAGTTCAAATCCAGTAGATTATGTTAATGATTACAAGTCAATAGAAGTCCATGTGCATGCCTCAGTACATCCCCTGGCAAAGCATCCACTTTGGAATCTCAGTGCCCTCAGCAGACAAAAGATAGGAAGTCTGAACAACCTCATTATTATGGGCTAGACTGACTTTCCACTTCACCAGCAAGAGTTTTTCCATTGAAACAGAGTCTGTCCTAGTACTGTCACCATCAAGGGGTTGGAACTCATATTGGATAGGCAGCAATCATCTCAACGTGCCTGCCATCGCTGGCTAAACAGATTTATTTCTATGGGATTCTCCAACTAGAGATACTTAAAATAGAAGGGAATCATTGAAGAACCTTCCAGAATTAATAAAATGGGTTATTATGAATAGAAGATTTCATATTCCACAGCTTTCTGTTTCACCCTTTACAGAAAAAGCAAGAAGTAGCTTTATATAAGACATATACAACTCATAAAATACAAGCTAGCAAAAATACTTTTTCTGGTCAACTTACACAACAATGTCTTCCGCACTTTAAAAACTTTTGTTAGAAGCCCTAAAAGTACCATGAAGTCCACAAGATATAGATTAGAATGAATATTTAACTTTCTACTGAGTATGTATTCTAATTATTAATACAGAAAGGATTTTATAAATCTCATTTACAACCCTTTGCCATAGTTGTAAGGTCAGCACTTCCCATTGCTTTTATGATTTAAAATAATATTTACTCAGATTATTTTCTCTTAATTGCAGAAGGAAAGCTAAATTGGTCGAAGTTGTTTTGGGGCCCAATATTGCAAAAATACTTTATGTCTCTATACATTTAATAGCATTAATTGCTCCATTAAGCAGCCCCTAAGACCTTATGATCAATTCCATTTTAGATTTGGATATTCTGAGATAGGCTTACATGACATCCAGTAGGACTACAAGTGGGTCACAGCTGGTATTTCCTTATGGCACATTACAAGGAGAAGGTGGAGTTATGAATTCTTATTCTGTTCCTGTATGGGAATCACAGCACAGAACAGGTTGAGAGCTATCATACTGCCAACAGCAGGACACTAGTTAGAGAGGGAATGTGTATTAAATGCAACAAAATTTGTATTTTGAACATCACCATAAAAACAAATTGTAACATAAATTACTTGCTAAATATAAACAACTCAGAATAAAGAGAAATAATTTTATACCTGTATATTCAAAGAGACACTAATCAGAAAATTTGAAGCAGCAGCGAGTAAAACTCCCAAGAGCTGAGTCTGCAAGGTCACAAAACAAAGAAATACAGAAATACATATTAGTTTAGGAACAATATAACAGTGGTTTTCTGATAGCACATTGTAACCCAATCAAAAACAAATTATTGCACTTTTCAGTAACTGAGTTCAAGCTGCACTGAGTAAACTGATTAAAAAATATCTCTGCACAGTTGACTAGGGCTCCAGTAGTAAACAGCTGGGAACGGAACAGGCATCCCAGTGCAGGAGGTGGTTTTGCTGTCTGTCAGTAGAACACCTTCTTAAATCTCATAAAAGAAAAAAACTAGACAGGTTTCACCTGAACACTGCACACATGTATTCTTCTTTTCCAAAAAAAAGGACCTGTTTTATTACATAACCCAGAAGGAAAATCAACAACAATCGAACCGTTCACATTGGAACATAATTATCTTACGTGTTAACATATCCACTGTTTGACAGGGCAGCCAGGAACATAGGTCTCCTGACAGTTTCTTTAATGTATTCTGTTATTTTGTCAAATACTTTTCTAACCAGCCTGTCTAATTTTCAGTAAGATTTGCAAACTTTCTATGAAGCTGAGAAATTAAAACCAGTCAAGCAGGATTCATTATTTTGGAAAGCAGCCATTTAAAGATGCCGTTTCAGAAAGCTCAAATAACAGGTACGTGGTAGAGCTCCCTGTCTACTCCCAAAATGTTGTAACACTTTGTACCTTGTCATATGTGTATTCAAAACCCATTCAAGGTCACTGGTATAGTGCTGTGAGGAGCCCCATTGTGAAGACAAACATACTATTGGTGAGTTTTTATCAACAAGGTCATGGTAATATAACCCAGCATAACTATTGCTTGCAAGCTGTAAAGCAGCACCCAAGTCAGTGCTCACAGCCTCAGCTTTTAAGACTCTTCTCCAGGAAGTTCTCTGGGCACATATGAACAGGCAGTGCCTACCAGCCACAGAGACTGTTGCCCCTCAACATTTATAAAGAGGCAATATGTGGTCCAGCAACCCCTTGGAGAAGACAATAGAGGGGGTTCATTGTTGTGACTAGATAACTCCCAGACTGGGAAATAGCATCCCCAAAAGTGTGAAGAAAAAACAGCCTTATTACAAATGGATGATAATATTCTTATTTAAGAGACACAGCTGAATCCAACTGTCTCCTGCCCATGCATTTCTGTAGTGGCTTAGACTCAGAAGGAGCTGCAGGCAACAGAACCACTCTGGGTAAAGTGCTTGGCCAGGTGTCACCAAGACACGACTGACAGGTACAAAAGTGTGCAGAGAGGGGAATGCAGGAGGTGAGAGGGTTCCCTTTGCTCACACTCCCTCTGTGCTAAGTACTACAGCACCAGTGCCACAGTCTGTGTGCAAGAAGCATCCAATAAGAAGCATTACTCAAGGGTTTTGCCCACACCTTCTGGTGCCTGGCCATTGGAGGTCCTTCCCATCTTGCATCCTCTCCCTCCCAACACAGTATCCCCCAATGGATGCTCCAGCAGCACACCCTTGGCTCTCACACACTGGCGAATTTTCCATGCTCTGGGAACACCCTAGTCTGGGAGCAGTGAAGAGTCTGTGACAAGACAGCACACCTCAGCACAGACATCTCTGCTGAGATTACAGGGACACGAGCAGCCTTGCAGCCTCCTTGCACAGTGGGGAAATGCTGTCAAATGCCCCCCACCCAGGGCTCCACAGGAACAGAGAGGATAGGTTTTCCTTCCTGGGGCTTTGATGCTGGTGGTAGTACATATTGCACAAAGTTTGACCATTTCCCAGGTGGATTATTGCACTCCCCTCATCATTCTGCACACACAGCAGCTTCAATAAAGCAGCAGTTAAATCAGAATTATTTTCTTACTCTCGAAGACTTGTTCTTTTTAAACGACAACATGCTCCCTTGTGAGGGGGTGGAGAAATGGCCTTGTCAGCCTCATCATGAGGGGTTTAAGAAAAAGGAGACAGCAAGGAATACAAAACAGAACTTGCCACCTCATTTACCTCATCATTTTATTGCTTTCACATCAGTAATTGTAATACATCATCATTTTATTGCTTTCACATCAGTAATTGTAATACATCCACACTGCTCCCAGCAGAAAACCCAGTCTCTCTGCATCTCTTTCTGTTTCAGCGGCCAATCCTGCCCTTACGGCTGCATCTCTGGATAACCCCTTGCAGCTCCCTACTCCCAGCTTTCAACCGGGGCTCACAGACACTGTGCAGGACTCAGGAGGCAACCAGCACCCTAGGGAGGAAACACAGGCGGTCTCAAGCCAGCCCAAAGCACAGTCACCATCCAGCTTTTCAGTAAAACTTGCATGCAGCTGGTGGGTAGAAGATGAGGCTATTTGTTCCATCTGTCATCCAAAATAATGTGCAAAAGCAAATCCACGTATGGGTACTGATGATGACCTGAGTACTTGCCTCCAGAGACTGTGAATTGAATGCCCCTTTCATGGCTTTACACACTGCATGGATAGGGACTCCAGCAGGAAATCTTGCAACACCCTGCATCACTGGTGTCCTCTCCAGAGTTGACTGCTTTCATACCGTGGTGGTTGCTTCCTCAGAAACGTGCGAGCTTGGCTCAGATATCCTTGTGAGACACTCAAGATTTCTAACCTGATGACCACCCCATCTGAACAGAAACCATCTCCCAAAAGCCATTGCTCTTCTTACAGGTTACAGAAACTGCCAGGAACAGAAGGAAGTTCAGAACCTTGGGTCTTCTCCTCATTTTGTAGGAGATACTGAGACATGTGTGACTGATGTCTCAGTAACTCCCTGTGAAATACCAAGATCAGTATTTCCCTCAGCATTGCCACTGACATGTCCCAGGGCCGGTAGTGTCAGGGGCTCCCCATGGCAGCAGGGAAGAAGCCAGTAGCCCGGGCGTATTCCCACCCAACCATGGGGAGGGCAGCTGGCTGCCCTGGGAGCCCCAGCCCCAGGCATCAGGCACCTCCCTGGAGATGGGGACAGGCTGAGGCTGGGCTGGCCCCTGAGTGGGCCTGGCTCAGTGAGGCCCATGGCTGGGCACGGCAAGGCTGTGGGGAGCTGGAGATGGGTCCTGCTGCGGTGTTGCTGGAGCAGGGACTGATGGCTGCAGGGGGCTAAAATGGGGTCCTGGGCAGTGGGTAGGGTTGGGGAGCCCCAGGGGTGGGCAGGGTTGGGCAGGGCTGTGGGTGCTCTCAGGGCCCTGGCAAACACATGCAAAGCTGCTGAGGTGACACTCCCTTCTGTCTAACTTAGGCAACTTCATGTGTCTGCACATAAACTACAGGAAAAATAGCGCATGTTTTCCATAGTGGCAGTCTGGGCTCAAAACTTACCCTTATTGCTAAGGTCATTTTATCATAATGACCACATGTTTCACCTGAGCATTGCTGTTGGCATATATACTGCACTGCCTGCTCCAGACTGACGTGTGTTAATGAGCTCTGGTTAATATGGTGATAGCACCATACTTCCAAACCCAGGGCTGCACACACCCCTAAAGATTAAAAGCAGCATACAATGCCCTGAGGAGGCCAAATATCACATGGATCCGTTCAGGGAGATGAAAGTACAGTAACGCCACGCAGCTATAGCATGGCAAAACAGTCTTGTACAGATTCATACTCAGACGTGCTAATAAAGAAAACAACAGGGAACAAAAATGCAGTAAAAAGGAAAACTGGATTGCAAACTTCACAAATCAGAGTGCATTTTAAATCAGCAGGCATTTTCTAATGCACAAGAGCTATTATATATAGCAGTGCTCAAAGCAGGAGAGAAAAAAATGGGATACCATATCTCAGGCTAGTAAAACCATGCATGAATGAAAGATGGCCTGTGACAGAAGATAGATCACCCTATGAAGCTAAAATGGTTGCTGTATTGCCCTGAAAGCCACCAGAATCTTTCTGTTCCCATCTACTCATGTAAAAGGCTTCATCATTTGTGCTGTGTCTGCCATTCAGCATCCTTTAGAGGCTAGAGAACTGGTGAAACAGCCAGTTTCATAAGCAATAAACATGATATTCTCTGAACACAGAGTTTCCAGTTGTGATATCATCCGCAGCACTGCAGGGCTTCCCACAGATAAGTCTTGAGACAAACCTCCATGAGGGAATTCAGTTGCGGAGACAACTTCAGAGCTATGGTGCTACTTCAGTCAAATAAGGGCTTCTACAGGAAAAATCCTTAAATATTCAAAACTGTTGGCATAAAATGCAAGTCCCTTCATCACCAAAATATCTGTCTGAATGTACAGGCCACTTTGTAGGACCCCAGGTTTCAAAGTGTTGGTGCATTCTTCCAGTGCTTCCAAATGCATGAGGCTTGTCACAGAAACATCCTGCCCTTAAGTTTTCCGGAAAGTAAAAAAAACAGCACAGAAATTTGATTTCCTTCACCTCAACATGGTTTGGAACAAGCCATGAAAGTCACTTGCTGGCTTTCCAGTCCTTTCTAGACAGTCCCTGAGCACACAGACCATGGGCTGAGGCTGTGGATCTGCTGACATTTTCCTTGGTGGCAGAGCTGGCTTCAGGAATGACTTTCCCTGGCCCCTCATTCCCTCATTTGCATTAAAACAGCTATTTGTGAGGCTGGCAAGGCACTGTTCTAGGCTTGAAATAAACCTCCCAAAATATACCCCATTAGCATTATGTTCTTTATAAGACACTTGCCAATCTTTAACACTGAAGGCAGATTAAAATTCACAAGCCACAGCAAGGGTTTTGAAATGGTGACCCCGCATGGTTTGCCAGTGGTGACAGTGGCCAAGGGGATGTGACTGTACAGGGGGCTGGTGGGGGGAAAGAGTTTGAGAAGTGGCAAATTTGTCTTGAGCAGGGGACCCTCAGAAGTCACCTGGCATCTTCTGTCCAAGCTGCGTGAGGCTCTTGCACAAGCCCAGGCTTGGAGAAGGGAGATTTGAAGGATCGGTAAGGAGCCATCCATTTGCCAAGTGGAGTGGCATCATATTGCTATTCAAAATAAATGAGCAGCAGTACGGCATATTGCTGCATACAGCCCTGCTTCAAATACTCATGCATGACCTGATGCTTATTTACCCTAACACCTTTTCACATCATTCTGGCAGTGTTTTAAAAGGCATTTTACATGAAAGGTCTCTTTTTATTGTCAAAGGAAGGGGTTTATGGCAAATGAAAGCCAGGCTGAAATCTAAATCTTTGGCACTAATTCTAATAAATGTATCCCTTGCAGACTAAAATCTGCATTGGAGATTCAGTTATACAGTGAGATGCAATTTATCTATATCACTTGTATGTTTTTCTAATGCACATTAAACTGCAGTTGCCAGGCCTGTGAAATGAAAACTTAGAAAGCTTAACTTAATTTGCATTGACTAAAAGGTAGATGGCCATTATTTATGGAAACTTATTATTTATGTCTATAAACTGAACTGATGAGCAGAAAAAAAAGGCTTCAAATGTATGTTGTCAGCTCACTCATCAAGGCTAGTTAAACTGTTCCTCCTATTTTTCTTTATTTCTGCATTTATTTGTGATCTAAAGGTGTTCCCAGCAAATGTAATGACATATACTGCTTCAAAAACCACTTCGTTTCCAGTAATTAGGATTTCATAAGATCTCAATGGATCTTATTAAAAAAAAGGGGGGGGAAATGCCTCCTAAACTTCCAATTCTGCATTAACTCTGAAGCGAGGGTAATTCAGAGTCCTTAACAAAAAACATATTTTTCAAAGAGCCACCATGTGGAATTAGGAGAGGCTTATCATTTAGCTATTATTATTCACAGAGTTCTGGCTGTACTCAGTGCTTTACAGATGTATAAAGAAAACAAGGTCCTTGTTTCAATGTTTTTCATAGTGCAATTCATATACTCATACATGGGTTCAGGCCCATATAAAGTACTGAGAGAGACCTGAAATAAGAGTAAAAGGGCAATTACCAGTGTTGGAACATGTAATGAAAATACATTTGATTTGTTCATTGTGACATAAAAGAAAAAGGACATTGCTCAATATACAAGAAGGAGAGCATTAAAACATTTGGCACCATTTTTGTCAGGAACAGAAGGAGAGAGGAGAACTTGGTAACTGAGTCAGGATAAATTTGAGTGGAGACAAAACAGTTTGCAGGTTTTACGCAGGTCGCCAGGCTGGATTCCAGACCACAGTAGATAAAGTTCCTGTCTCATGAATATTACACTACCCTTCCCTTCACTAGGGTTCACCTTTCATTACCTCACAAATTTAAAATATTTCTTTTTTCCCAGAAAAGAGACAAACTGTAAAGGCTGGAAGGAGAGCCTGCTAAGTTATCAAAATGTGTGGGAACTTAGGATAAAGCAACTACAGAAGTGGGACCCTTCTATACATTTCCATGCTTTAATAATTTTCATGAGATCTTATTTACATTCATCAGTCTGATTACTTTAATTATTGTCCATAATGGATAACAAACTGAGACAAATAATATGAATTGTGAAATATACTAAAGTAACTTTTGATATGCTCACTAAGGTTATATACAGACATATCCATCCACTATAATGTTAACAAACATTATGAGTAGTATTTTTTTTTCCTCTTTGAAGAGTTACAACCAAGCCTCCCAACTCCAAAATTTCAATTTCTTATTCTCAGGAAACAAATCTCAAAATTAGAAATAAACGGCAGAATGGGGAAGGGGCTGAATGGATTTTTACACTCTTCTTCAGGTGAACAGCCTGGGATACTTTGCTGCATAATCAAAGACCATTTCATGTTTTTAATACTACCTGTTAGAATGCAAATAAATACTTCTCCAGTGACTGTATAACAGAGGCTCTAAAAATTTCAATCATAGTTGCTTACATCTTAATAGAAAGATTTTCTCAAGGACCATCACATAACATCTCCATGGCAACTATAGAAATTAAATACCAGGAAAAGCAAGAATAGGATTATAAACTTTTGCCAGTTATTAGGTCCATCAGGAGAAACAAGGAGGCAAGCCAGCTTTGCCTGACCACCTTCTCCCACAAAACAGCCAGTTGGCTTGGGGATACTCCTCTTTTGCTGCCCAGGAGCAGGCTTTCTGGATATTCCTGCTTGACCCTGTCTAGTTCCTGGTGTATAAGGTAAGGTTCAAGCCAGACCACTCAAAGCCTAGGTATATTAATTCCCAGAATCTACAGCCTGACTCACATTGAGAGGCTACACTGCTCCTCTCCCTGCTCCACGTGGCTCCCTGGACCCCTAAATCGAGAGCCGAGGAAAGGACACAAGGCTCATGGGGAACTGGAGTGTACCAGTTCATGCCCTGTGAGATGGAGCTAGCACTGCCTGTGCTCGGAAAGACAGGCAAGCTCAGAAAGGAGCTATCTGAACAACTGAGTAAATAGTGCTGTTAAGTGTTACGTCAGGTTGCAGGATGAGGCACAGAGAGTACTGTTGAAGAGATGGTTCATTCCACATGTATGCACAAACATGCCTCCAAACCAAGCATAGCTATCTCATTCCCTCTTGTTATTGTAGTACAAGCCTTGCTGGAGTACAAATGAGCTATTTCTAATTCCACTTAAATCAGATATATAAAACCCTGACAGCAATGTAGCCAGCTTAATACATTATTTACCAAATGTGAAAAAGAACTTTTATATAAAAATCTCCCTTTACCAGCTGAGAGGAGCAGGTGAATGACATGCCTTTTCCAGCATGCACCTCTCCAGCATCACTTTCCAACAAAGGCAGCTTGTCTCTCATCTTGTCTCTATTAATCGTCTGTTAGCTATAACTAACCCTTCCTTTGATGTGCACAGAAGATGCTTCTCCACATCACACCCCAAGTGAACATGCTCAGTTGTTGAACCCCCAGTGTCACACGTGCAGACCAGGGGTAAACATAGGCTGGAAATAAGGACACTTCCAAGCTAGTGGCATTTCAGAACAGTTTCTAACAGGACTAACAAGAGGGAAGGAAAAAAAGAAAAGATCTGACTGCATTTAGAATGAAGTTTCATCCATCTGTTAAAAGAATTACTTGATTTTATGGTAGAGGAATGGGCAGCCCAAAGGCCCTTCCAGTCTGCTGTTCCTACAGAGGAGAGGTGATGTACATTAGATCCTTGCTTTCCTTCCTGCACCTCATGCACTTGGCTCTCCTAGTTTCATTTCCATAGAGAGTGCTAATCATTTACAGATACCTCCAAATGCAAAAAAAAAATAATTACTGGACTCCAGAAGGCAGAACCTTCTGGTTAGCAACATTATTCATTCAAATATAAACAACTGCTAGATTATCGGTGATGATTTAAAAATAGAAGGTCTTGCAATCTCTAAAATATTCACATGTATATATATGGGTGCACACCCACAAACACACAACTGGATGCATTTAATTTGCAGGTGCTTCTGGTCAAAACTTTAAGATACAAATCTGGGGATAACAAATAAACTCTTTAAAGCAACGATCTCTTATGTAACTTTCTTGCAGGGGCCTGAGATACAGGCAATGGGCTCATGTTTTCCCAGTTGTCTCCCTGTGACACATTGCAGTTGTGCATTTTGATCTTTTACTACAAACTGTAACCTGGTTTAAAGTATCAGTTACCATTTTCTAGTTCATAGTGGGTGTTGGCATAAGGAATAGATGTCTAGTTCATAAGAATTGAAAATATCTACTACATAGTTCATACGTACATCTACTACCCATGCACCTGGGTTGGGGCAACCTCCAATATCAGTACAGGCTAGGGGATGAAGGGATTGAGAGCAGTCCTGCAGANGCCTTCTGTTGCAGAACACAGAAATCAGTTTACCTAGATGATCCCTTCTAGGTACCTTTATCACCTTTTTATATTCTCTGTTGCATTTAAATAGATAACAAGGTGGTAGTTTTTTCCCCAGTTTTGAGTATTATTGCTCTTTCAGCAACTGTACCTTATGTGGATTCTCCCATATAGAACTGGGTGTCTTTTTTTCCAGTATTTTAGCGTTAGTATAGGAAATAATAGTTAGAAAGTTCCTTCTTGACACAGATTACTATAGAGTTGGGGCCATGAAGATAAATTCTCTCTACTCCCTTTCAGGAATTAAGAAACATAAAGGAGAACTGAGTACACTCTTCCCGAGTCAGATGCTATCATCTCTATGCTTTTCTAAACCACTCATTGCCTTTTAGTTTGTCCTAGTAGCCTCTGATCTGTAGCTGTTGTAGTTTAACTCCAGCCAGCAGCTCAGCCCCACACAGCCACTTGCTCACTTCTCCCCAACAAGATGGGGGAGAGAATCAGAGGGGTAAAAGCATGAAAACTCGTGAGTTGAGATAAAGACAGTTTAATAAGTAAAGCAAAAGCTGCATGTGCAAGCAAAGCAAAACAAGGAATTCATTCACTACCTCACATCTGCAAGCAGGTGTTCAGCCATTACCAGGAAATCAGGTCTCCATCACACATAACGGTTACTTGGGAAGACAAATGCCATCAATCCAATTGTCCTTCCCCTTCCTCCTTCTTCCCCCAGCTTCTGTTGCTGAGAACAGCCTCATATGGTAGGGGTTATCCCTTTGGTTTGTTGGGGTCAGCTGTCCCACCTGCGTCCCCTCCCAACTTCTTGTGCACCACCAGCCTACTCACTGGCTGGGCAGCATGAGAAACAAGAAATGCCTTGATGCTGTGCAAGCACTGTTCAGCAATAACTAAAACATCCCTGTATTATCAACACTGTTTTCATCACAAATCCAAAACATAGCACCACACAAGCTACTAAGAATAAAATTAATTCCAGCCAAAATTAGTACAATAGTCAAGAGATGGAGCTAGAGTCTTGATCAGATGAAAGCTGCTATTATTTGTTTGACTGAAGCTTCTGAAGACACTAGAAGCTTTGCTCTCCATCATCTTGACATGATGACTGAGTCATTGCTGCATAACACAGACACTGAATGATAATATTCATGGTGCTTTAGTCACTGCAGGGAGCAAAAGATTGTCACTGAAAGAGAGAGAAACAAAGCCAAGAGATTAATGTCATTAGAAGTCAATAAATACAAGAACCTTGCAGCAATTCCAGAGCAGTAAAAAAACAACCCAACCAAACCCCCTCAAAAACAGAAGAGAAACATTAAGAAATAGTAGGTTAGAGTCATAAAACAAAATAAATGGAGTCACAATCCATTTACTCCTAAGCTGGAGCCCCCCAAAATTTAAGTAGGTTTTAATTGGGAGTTCATTATCTGGGTACAAGTCTGCTATGTGCACAAAACCCATATTTTGGTTGTTTTTCACAGGAACTTCTTTGCAGCAGAGATACCTTCTGCTGTTAAAGAACAAGGCTTCAAGTGCAATCCATATCAGCCAGCAAAATTACTTTGTTTTGAGCAGGATGACAGTTAAGTCATTGGACATGTTATCTAAGACTCTGGTGGAGATTTTAGCTCCTATGAACCTGATTTGGTTCTAGGGGATTAAATGTCAGTGTTGTGGTTTAACCCTAATTGGCAACCAAACACCACACAGCCACTCGGTCACCTTCCCCCTATCCCAGTGGAATCGGGGAGAGAATCAGGGAGAGAAAAAAACACCAAACCCTAAAACCCGTGGGTTGAGATAAAGGCAGTTTAATAGGACAGCAGAGAAAGAGAAAATAACAATAATAACAGCAGAATATACAAAACAAGTGATACAAGTGATGCCCAATGCAATTGCTCACTACCCAATGCCCACCCTGCCCCCAAGCAGCAATCACTCCCTCCCCTGGCCAACTCCCCCAGTTTCTATACTGAGCCTGACGCTGTATGGTATGGAATAGCCCTGAGGCTAATTGGGATCAGCTGTCCTGACTGCATTCTCTCCCAGCTTCTTGTGCACCTGGCAGAGCATGGGAAGCTGAAAAGTCCTTGACTAGTGTAAACAGCTGAAACCAGGACAGTCAGCAAGAGCTAGGCTTGTCCACAAAAGGAGATGTACTTCTATGTTACTACTTCACCTCAGCCAACATGAAGAAGCCACATCCAAGGAGCCAACATTTGCTTTGCTGTGAGTCATTGCTTCCACACATGGAGGGGTTTCCTCCAAACCTTGCACTCATCATGGTGCAGACCTTGCATTCATCATAGACCTCTGCATCACAGAGTTGTTTCTGAAGAACACAACAAATATGAAAGGTAATATACCCAGAGAGTCACTGTGTGCCTCATCCAAGAGTTAAACTCCAATGATCCTGTGATTTCTCTCTATCATGGTTCCATAATCTCTCTTCATTTCCCCATTATGGGCTAGCCAGTTCATATCACCAAACAGGGCCAAAGCTTCTAGCCTAGATGATGTAAATCAACCATGGACATCATGGAGGAGAATGCAGTTATACTGGTATAACCTCAATTTAAGCAGTATGTATCTGTTTGGTTTGATATTGACTATTTACTTTTGAGCATATTCTGCAAATATTACTGCCACATTTCTTAAGAACTCTGCTCCAGGCCTGGCATTGATTCACACACCAGCTGGCTGTCTTTTGAAGCTGCTGGCTGTACGTTTCAAAGTCCAGGTTAGTCACAGAATGGAAAGCATATCTCCCAACTGTTCGCATTGGGAGTGCCATGCCATTCTTCTGGGACAATCTGTGGTGACATTATAAACATGAGTGTAACAGTTTATACATGTCACCAAAACTCCAAACAGAATAATTGCAGCCTCCAGTTACTAGGTTAGCCAAAGGTCCTCATCTCTCTTATGACTGAAGTGCACGGTCTGCTGTTTGCTCATCTTTCTAAAGTCTTGGTTTTCAAGTTTGGGCAAATTTCTACTTCAGTCACTTGGATTCTTTTGATTCCTTCAAACAGGAGTTAATCAGACCCAGCAGACTGTTGGAGACATGCAAGGATAAGATTCAAACGTCTTTTTTTTTGATGCCCAAAGCAGACTTCAAGAGCATAGGAAGAGAAAGATCATACTTCAGCTCTACAGAGCAATAAAGTCTTCTTTGGGTCAGAAAATCATAAGGGACCACGGTGTCATAGGTCAGATTCTATGAGAAGAGCAACTTTTATTTAAAAAATTGTATCAATGAGTATTTTCTTGAGAGTTAGCCAGACAAACTGCCTCATCAAGGAGTCAAATGAGCGCTAGAGCAAATGAAGCAACAGAAGCAGAGATTCAAGATGGGAGCAACACCACCTCTTTGGGTGGCAGCAATGTCCTAGATCCACACAGCAACCTCATGAAATCTCAGTAGCAGACAGGTATCTGCCTGGACAGCCAGACCTTCACCCTACATCACCTTGTAAATCCCTGGCAAGGCTGTGAGACACCGAAATCAACACCGTAGCTACAGACAATTTAATTTAAATTCCTTATTTGCAGAGTAGTCTAGAAGTTGGGGGCAGGGAGGGCAAAGCGCTGCACTCAGCCAGACACCACGAAAGCAGGGTATGGATTCAGACTCGTCCCATGCCTGATATTTCCTATTCAGTGCTGACTAAGGGAAGAGGAGCACCCACCCTATTCTGCTGGCTCCAGATTAAATCTAATTCTGCTGCTCTGGATCACTATGCTGAAGAGTAGTGCCTATGTTTTAAGCCCTGTAGTCTGGCTGAGCTGGATATCAGACAGAGTCTGTACTATGCCCCCAATCTTTCTGTAACATACCATTTTGAAGCAGTACAGAGCAAACTAATTTCTGCACTAGGTAGGATGTGTATAACTTGTGACTCAAGTTTCCTTGCATCTGTCTTCTGCACCCCACTTTTTGACAAATGACAAGAATTCTAATGTTCCTTATTGCCTAGAAATTTCCAAATTAATGTTCTCAAACCTCTTAAAACAGATTAGCATAATTATGAAGCTCCTGTTTAACTCACTGTCACTTTAATAATTAAAAAAAATAAAAATCAAATGCACATGTTCTTTAATGTCCTCAGAAAAACTGAAAACTCATTTTACCACAGCAGCTGTTGGGAGGGGAAGCATTGAAAACAGTCTGAGATTTGGGAAAAATAGCCCAGTGTGAATCAGGGAACAGGCACTCAGCACAGCTATAGCTGGTGCTCAGCACGGCCCCAGCCATGCAAGGGCAGCTGTTTCCAGTGTCCTGGCTGGGGTGTCCAGGAGGAGCCACCAAGACTGCTTCAGTCAAAACGAGCTGTGAGTCAGCCTAAATAAAAGGGCTTTGCTCACCAGCTTCTGTTGGCTATCAGGCTAGGAAGGACTCATTCAAGCAGCTCTGCCAGCAGTGCTGAAGAGATGAAAGTGTCCAGGACAGATGGAGGATAAACTCTCCCATCAGTAGCATTTGCTTTGGTTCTGTGTGTCCCATGCTCAAAACGTGGAGCTGAGTTGGTTTGCTCTATCTGCTGCCCAGCACCATGCTGGGCTTTGGAAGAAAACTGTCACAGGCACCTGACTCCTTCCAGCCTTGGTAAGAGAAATGGAAGCAGGGTGATAGAGGCCTGCCAATAACACAACACTAGGAAATCAGGCTATTCTGGGACCTTCTGGCAGTGCCTGGTGGAAACCAGATAGGCAGGTCAGTCAGGCTGGCTCGGAAAGCTGCATGATACCTCCAGTCTTTGGGTATTTTCCCACCCAGAGGCATCTGTTCCAGACCTGCTGCCCCATCCCCTGCCTCCTCGATACTTATATAAGCTGTGTGCTCATTTCACACCAGACACATTGTGATCTTTACATCTGCAGGGACAGTTGATGTTTGATAAGGCAAAATGGATGTATGAGGCTGTAAAAAAGATATGGCTGATCCTTTCTAACCAGTGCTTTATTTTGCTTTCTCATGTCAGCTGCTCACTCACGCTAAAGCTAATCAGAGCACAGCCTCCAGCAGATCGGACCCACAGCTCTTGCAGAGCCTGAAAGCTTGAGTGCAAAGCTGGCCCAGCTGACAGTCCTGCATTTATGATGGAAAACCACACATCCTTTTCTAGCAGAGCTTAATTAAATGGGGACTAAGTCATAGAAATGCTACTGGATTCCTGACAGCAGAACACCACCAGAAGTGTGTGCATCAGTGCTGGCAGCAACTGTTTACCATGCTTCTTCATTATAAGCTTTGACTTTTGGATTCCCTGTGACTGATTCAAAAAAGGTGTATTTGAAAGGCTGAACAAAGCCCTCTTCCTAACTTTTGATTTATAAGGGTTGAAAATAACACACACTTCCCACCTAAGAAAACAGTATGCATTTTCTCCCATACACACTCCCCATAAGATAAAGGAAACTGAAACTGTGTGCTCTGAAATCTGACAGGTAAAGAACAACGTGATGAAACAGAGTCAGTGTTTTGATACCCTTGTTTGCTTTCAGTGAACAGGTTTAGAATAAGGAGCTGGGGCAAAGAGGAAAACTTTTCACCATAGCCTTCACAGATGAGTACACCAGCAGAGAGCTGGGTGAGGATACTCTCCCCACGCTCATGGACTGGTTTGCCGATTAACCTGAAATAATCAACATCTGCAGTCCATCAGGGAGCAGACTGCAGCATGAGGTACCCTACAGAGACTGAGACAACAGCATTAAAAAAAAACCCTACAAAACAGTTGAAGTGGAAAAAAAACAGGAGGGTTTGCCTGCACCTTTAATAGCCTGATAATATCTGGTGGTTGCTTCTTGCAGAGGAAAGCTGCCCTGGCTGAAACCCATGTGTGCTGTGGCCATGCTGCCCTTTTGGCTCCCACCCACGCTTACATGGGCACCTTGGCTTGCTCTAGAGCTTTCCCTGATTGAAAACCATGATTGGATATTTCGTTGTTTAAGTGCTTAAAATATCCCGGTGAATGTTTGGAGGATGTGCCATGACAACTCTTTCCTCTGGTGACAGTGCCAGCTGAAGAGGCCCCCACTGTTTCCTCAGGTGCTTCCTCAGCCAAAGGAAATGGAGAAATAATCTTCCTTCCCACGGTGGCAGCTCCCTGCCCTCCTGCACGGGGTCTCTCACAGCACAGGGGCAGCAGCCTCTATGGCAGCAGAAGTACCAGCAGGGACTGTGCTGCCACTGGAAGGAACCAGGACCAAACCAAGCCCTCACCTCTCTGAGGCTCAGTGGCACTAGACATCAAGCCCTTCGCAAGGTGGGGTGAGTTGAAGCACTGAAGACTTTCTTCTTGAACAGAATGAGCTAAAAACCTTAATTGTGGCACTCCACACAAAATCTAGATTTCACATATACGATAGAAGGCAGCATAGAAAGACCTCACAATGATGTGTTTAATCCATGGGATTTCTCATCACACCTGAGAGCAGCCACCAATGCCTGCTGATTAGAGCACACGAAGGATCAGGTTTCCTGGCTGCACATACTCACCACCTGCATCTATGGCCTGTGACAGGCTGTGATACATTGTCATGGGACAAGAGGCCACAGATCCATCAGAAGGAGCTGTCAGCATTTAAAACCTCAAATATAGAGCCAAAATGATTTATTACCACAACCCACAAAATAAAACAATCTCTTGAGGTGAATGTCTGGGCAGCCAGTAATAACTCTTGAGTTTTTAAGGGACTGGCAAAGGAGGAAAAAGAAGCAGAAGTGAAATTACTTTCCATCTCCAGCTCAGCTTCCGCACCTGAACAACTACACACAGTGACTACACACAACAGCCGTGTGAACTGCTGAGTTATGGAAGAAGTATATACATCCAAGCTTTCATTGACTATTGCCACCCAGCTCTTTTCTCCTTCTCTGATACAAAGTCAAACCAAGATCAATATTGAAGTTAATAATCTCAACCGATCTTGCAAAATGTTTTCATCCATAAACATCAATATTGGAAATAAATAAACAACCTTTGAAAAGTGCTGAGGGAAATAAAAAAAGGATTAAACTGAAACAATTACATGCACTTTCTATTAAGCGGAGCAACTCCACATGTGGTGGCTTCTTACGTTCATTATGCCAGCAGACTCAAAAATACTACAATAATATTAGTTTGTCAGGAAATACTTCAGGTAACTAAGTACATATTTCATCAGATTTTACTGCATCATTAAACATGCCCGCGTCCCATGACAAACAACGTAGGGCTGAGAACAGGGAAGGCTGTGGGAGCACAGGATCCTGTGTTGCAGATTTCAGAGGTGCAGTTCCTCGAGCAGCATCAACCAAGCTATGTCCACGCTGATGCCAAGGAGAAGTCCTGCCTCTACCCTTTTTTCCCATGATAATGCATTCCCCCTGCTACCCTCATGCCGACAGCCAGCACCAATTAGCCTCATCAGGAACCTGGCAGGAGAATAACCCCAATTAAAAAAAAACAAACAACCAAACAAAGAAATGTAATGCCAGCAGAAGGAAGCATTATACTACACAACCACACAGACACAGGCACTTCAACTTCTTCCAGGGAGCTGGGTGTTTACAGACACTGTTTAAGGCTTACTGCAGTGCCACAGATTTCCCTAATGCATGTGTCAGACCTGCTGATCCCATGTGAATGTCTCTGATGCCCATGTGGTACTAGGCAGCTGTGACTGGAAGCCATGCTGAACCCCTCATGTCTAGGGGCTCTTGAAAGGGGATCTCACCCTTTCACCTTGTGATGGTTTGTGGGGCTGAAGGAGCTGAAGAATATTCCTCTCTGAAAGCAATTCACCTCAGCTTTCCCAGGATGTTTCCAGGCAGATGACAGCTGTTGCAGTTATGGTCTCTTGTAGAGGCAGAAAACAAAGAGCTCCTCTTCAAACCAAACCAAGAGGATGAAATGGCCTCAAAAAAAGGGGAAGAGAAAGAGCCCCTGTGTGAAGACCTGAAACTGGGCTGATCCACTGGATCACAGCCAGGGTAGCTGGGAATGGTGGGAGGAAATGGTTTCTGATACTTCCAGAAATGTAAAATGTGAAAATGGGAGTGCACAAAAGAATTTAACTACTGGCAAAATTAAGGTTGGCAGCAACACATGACCCATAGTTACCCATTACCTGCTCCAAAGCCTCAACTCTACAAGTAAATGGAAGCACAGAAAACCAGTCTTGCCTGCTGATACCCAAGCAACACTAAAAAATCATTCAGGTCTTCCCAGAAAACTACCACGCTTGAAACAGTGCAATCCTCACACAACCACCCCAAGAAGTACAGGAGCAGGGCTGGGATGTTTTGCAAGAAAACAGATAACCCCATCATGACATGGAGGTGGGTGTACCCACGCCAAGAGAGTTCCCTATTGCTGCCTTCCTCTGGCAGCTCTGCAAGCACTCCCAGTCCCAGGGCCCTAACTCCCAAACCCACAGTAACCCTTGGCTCCACACTCTTGTATCGCATAAAAGATCCCGTAACTGGCCCTGAGAAGCACCACCACCAGGCATCAGCCAGAGTCCTGCTGCTCCAGGGACACGATCACAGGAATTCACAGTTTTCCTTCCATCTGAGAACATGGGGCTGAGAAATGCCTCCTGCCATCTGGATATCAACCCAGTAGCAAAATGGGGAATCCAGAGGGGAAAGTTTTGCGGACCTTCCACAGGTTATGACCTGCTACTGGGCTGCTCACAGAGAAAGGAGAGCAGTTAGTTGTAAGCCATTTTATGCACAATTTATACCAATACTTTGCATTGTAAAAAAAGTGCTTTGCTTCTTATGCTGTGAAAAACAAGAATGTTGAGTATCCTCCAATGCCTCCTAGTTTGTGAAGCAAAAAGCAGGGAAAAGGTAAAGAGTTTAATCAACCTCCAATTCATTTTTATTGTTAGCAGATGCTACGACTTGCTAGTTCTCAGGGACCACTTCAGTCTCTCTTTGCAGTTGCCCAAATACATTGTCAGCACTGACAGCGACAGAAACACCAATGACAAAAACCAGCAATGCTCTAGCACAGACCAGCACAGCGCTCTGCCCAGTTCCTACTCAGAAAGGACTGCTTGGAGGGGGAAGCCAGGGCGCTGCGGGCTGAGCAAGAGGGTGAAGAGGGAGCAGGTGTCAGCAGCAAACGGGCACTGGAAGGGGGCTCTTCGGAGGATGGTGGGGAGACGCTGAAATGATTACCCTGCTCACCCCGAGCCCTCTTGTTCCCGAGCCCCAGCGTGGTGCTGCACAGCGGGCACTTACCTTGTGCGTGCTGTACCAGGGGCTGGAGAGGGGCCCCCCAAAGGATGAGTTCCAAGATGCCCACTCCGAAACTGGGAGGATGCCCATGTCCCTGCCCTCAGGCCCCAGCCACTGGCCATGCCATGCGCTTCACACCAGCGGAGACCGGGTGGCTGTGAGGAGAGGCCAGCAGGACCGGGAGGCGGCACTCGTTTCCTGGTGTGGGAAAGGCTGCTCGCGTGGGTCACCCTGCACGCAGGTGTGGGCAGCCGAGGGCTGCAGCTGCCCCCGGGCACCGGGAGACCCTCAGCTGGGGAGTATTTGTAACATAGGAGAGGAAGGGGAGCTTGACAGAAGGTTTTGCTGCTCCTTCCCAGGGCTTTCAGGTGCCCTTTTTTTTTTTTTTTTTTTTTTCTCTCTCTGACTTCCCCAATGCCCCACCCTGCTCTGAAAAGGCAGCCTGGGAATTTAACTCCTTCAAATCAGTGCCTAAATCTAATGGTCAATTATTAATTCCTCACTGCTAGGTTGCAAGAGCTGGAAGTTATTCCCATATGCATATAGTCACTTGCATAAATTCTTACTTCTGTCATGTATTCTTCACTTGTAAGTGTTTCCTGAATGGTTTCTTTGCAGACATTTCAGGCTTTGTTCCCAGGCTGTGGCTTTATCCATTCATTCTGTTAGTTTTGATTTGATCACTTAAGTTCTCCCGGGGAAAACAATAACTAAAAAAACTCCTTAAAAGGGAGAGTAGGAGCTAGCAAGGTTGGGAGGTTGGGAGAATTACATGGGAGACAGAAATAGGCTTCTAGAGAAGCATAGACAGGAAGAATTAAGCCACTGCATCTTCAGACTCTGGACAAAGCAACTGCTTGCAATCCAGAGAGCTCATTCTGTGCCTTGGAAGTATTGGGTTGTATTAGTTTATCCCGTTGGTCTGCCGGACTTGAAAATGTCAGAAGTCCTGACAATTAGTGTAGCAGACAAGGGTCAGCGGGCAATTATTCTACCACATGCTACAGCAGAGTTTTTTCCTACTCTTAAGAAGTGGGATTGATTGCTTAGTTCCCATGGGACTGGTGGTCCTACCATCAGCAAGATGCATCAAGAAAGAAGAGAACAAATCAGCATAAGGAGAGCAGGCTGGGGACTGCGCTCCCAGCAGGCAAGGAGGTATGATACCTAACAGGAATCAGCAGCAGCAAAGTTGACTGCAGAAAGAGAAATGAGGATACAGCCCCTCAGTATGATTAAGTTGTTTGAAAATGGAATGAACAAGCAATTACAGGAAAGAAACTGAAGTTCATTTAATACTCTCCTACTTGACTACATAACCAATGCCTGCATTACCCACAAGGATGTTATTTGAATCCAGCCAGAAGGTGATATAAGAAAGGCAGAAGTGGCAAGGCAGTGCTTCAGTTAGATGATGATATAACACCCCAAAATACAAACCCTTGCCTTATAACAAGAAATGTTTTGTTCATGTGTGTGGTGTAACTTGAAATACCAGTTTCTGTGATCGCAGCTCCAGTGAGTCCTCTGCAGATACTGGAGCTAGCTGCAACCATGTATACATAGGTACACTAGGAAAAAAACAGCTTCAATAGTTCACAGCTATGTACATTGCTGCAGACTATTTTTACAGCATCTCATAATTATTCTCTGGAGTCTAAGCTTACATTTAAAGAAAAAAGTTTCTAGGCAATTTGGGTTATGGCTGCAAAAAAACCCTTTAAAGTGGAACTGGAGCGTAAACTGCTGCAGTGATATTTGCCCGGTCCAGAGAGAGTTGAAACAATAGCTCAGAGGGAAGTGTGAATGGACCCATTCTTCTAACTGGAGCGCTAAACTGGAAGTCTGCTGACAATTTAAGTGTCAACATTAGCTACTTCAAGGCAGATCATTTTAGCAGAAACACCAGGCTAATGTTCTTATTTGTCATCCTCAATTTGCACTTGTTGGATAGCAGATCCTGGGGCGAAGAGGAAAAACAGCAACTGGTTGTCAAAGGTTACAGAGCTGGGGAAAATTCTCCCATTCCTCTGCCTCCTTCACCCACAGTCACCTCTGCCCCAGCTCAAAATGGGGAGCAAAGGAAGTCGATGCTTCTGCAGGCTGGGGAAGTTGTCTTTGGTAACCCAAAGCCACAGTGGTCCCCACCAGCCTGCTAGTGACCTCTCCGGTATGGTCCTCTGTTGCCAAAAATGCACAAACTGGTAAGAGATTGAAAAGGAGTGTAAGGGGAGTGGGAGGAGAGGAGCAGCCCAAAAGATCTCTTGAGGACAGTTCTTGTTGTTTTGCTTAATTCTTGTTGGTTCACTGCCTAAAATACAAATGTGACTGTGGTTTTCTCTTGCATAAGAAAGCTATTGGAACAGGTTTTCTGTAGTGTTGTCTACATGGAGCCCTTGTTGAATTGCTTTTGAAGTTGATCTAACAGTGATGGATTGCTGTTCCTCACTGGGTCCAGACATGCTCACTCTGTCTAAACACACCAGGCGCCCTTATGGTATCCTTTATTTATTAAAAATCTCTGATTGTCTTGCATGTATAAGAGCCCAAAGTTATTCAGATGAACTTAACCTTTCTTTACATTGCAGACCAGTGCTATTAAGAAAGTATATATGGTTTTAGAAACTATTTCTGCTTAGTTACCACCCTCCATTAGAAAAAACAACTCAGTTTGTGCAAATGTCCCTACACTTGTGCATTGCTGTTTTCAGGCTGAAAGTGATACTGAGGTGATTGGCATAAAGGTATGAAAGCCCTGGGGGCTCATGCTTAAAATATTCTCAGGAAATGTCCTATGGAGCAGAAGCAGAAGGTGGGATATGCAGGATGTTTTGACTGAGAAGATTATTTTCAGTTTTCAGTGGCGCTCAGTGGTGCTGCAAGCTTGTGCCCAAAGTTGAGCTCTGTTTGAGCGTCCTTCAAAGCAGGGGTGTCCTCTGCCAGGTGGGTCAGCAGAATAAACTAGAGCCACTTCAATACCATGGAAATATAAGGTGTTTTCAGTGGGCACCACAATACATTAGCAAAACAGCACAGCAGAGATCTGGCACCAGAGTCAGGGTCACATCACTGGGGACAGGTTCAGAATGCACCATGTATGATTCCCTGCGTGTGTATTTTCAATTGTTGTTCTTGTACTGTGGGCAATCTGGGGTAGCTCAAGAAATACCTCAGGGAAAGTATTTTCAGGGTGACCTGACTTGCTATTGCTGGCTCTGTCTGTCTTTACACCTGGGCAAAGGCAACAGAAGTACAGGTTTTTGTCTGGCTGTGGTGGCTGACCCATATCAGAATCAGGACAGGACTGATTCTCCCTGTGAGCAGCATCTCTCTCCCTCTGAGTAGCGCAGAGCAGGAGGTAACACCTGTGAAGATGGAGTAGATGCTGCTTGAGTTGGTTGGCTAGAAAATCTCAAGGTTGACTAAACCAAGTAATCTGCAAATTGGCAATCTTTGACTCCTCCTATTCTACTGCCAGTCATTTGAGGGTAGAAGAGAAGGAGCTACGCAGCCTGAGAAATGACATCCACCTTCTCTAGTGGTTCCCATCAGGCTCTTAACAGCTTGGGTTACATCTGAGCAATGGAGACATAAGAGACATAAGAGAGTTTTTATTGCATGGATTCCCAAGCATGGGTCTCTGTTAACAGAAGATGATGTTCCTCTGTTGGGTCACAAGGCTTTGGAGACTGCTGTTGTGGTTTAACCCCAGCCAGCAACTAAGCACCACACAGCCACTTGCTCGTGCCCTGCCCCCAGCAGGGTGGAGGAGAGAATCAGAAGACCAAAAGCATGAGAACTCATGGGTTTTGAGATAACGACAGTTTAATAGGTCAAGCAAAAGCCACACATGCAAGCAAAGCAAAACAAGGAATTCATTCACTACCTCACATCAGCAGGCAGGTGTTCGGCCATCTTCAGGAAAGCAGGGCTCCATCATGCGTAACAGTTACTTGGGAAGACAAGTGCCATCACTCAGAATGTTCCCCCTCTCCTTCTTCTTCCCCCAGCTTTATATGCTGAGTATGACATCATATGGTATGGGATATCCCCTTGGTCAGCTGCAGTCAGCTGTCCCAGCTGTGTCCCAACTTCTTGTGCACCCCCAGCCTATTCACTGACGGGGTGCTGTGAGAAGCAGAAAAGGCCTTGACTCTGTGTAAGCACTGCTCAGCAATAATGAAAACATCTTTATATTATCAACACCATTTTCATCACAAATCCAAAGCATAGCACCATACAAGCTACTGTGAAGAAAATTAACTCTACCCCAGCCAAAACCAGCACAACTGCAATGGGTGCTTTGTCAACCTCAGGTTCAGATGATCTGGGATGGAGCTTGATCCATGTGTCTCCCTGAACTCTGGCTTGTCTGATATTGGGACCACATAAACCAACAGAGTCATTATGCAGTTTTCTACCTCTAGTTGCTTTAGTCCTGGCACCAGGGTCACATAATTTCAGATACTCAATGCATTTGGGTGTCTGAAGAGGCAACAAGAGGGCCTTTCGTGTTTGCTTGCCCATGTCCTATCACTTCTCTGAGCTTACCCTTCATCACTGTAGATGAACTACATTCTTAGCTGAGGAGAGCCCACATCCCTGACTACTGGGCTCTGGTCACTGTTAAAAAGACTTCCTAAACCAGAAAATGGAAGAAGTTATGGTTTTCTCCTCTGCCAAATAGGAACAGTTCAGGGTACCTATGCGTTCCCACCAGCATTTGCTCCCCACTATGGGAAGAGAGCCCAGATGATGGGAAGTTCACTGCTGGGATGGATGGTCCCAGCTTGGTGATACAGGAGAAAGTTGAAGACCTTGCTTTTACCTGCAGCTCAGAGGATGTGGCTGCTAGTGCCAGATTAATGCAAAAAGTGCTAAGCTTGTGCAGGATGATCAGACATGTTTCTGAGTTAAATGTCTACAAGCAGACTTCTACTGGGTCGGTTCCTGTGCGTAAGGCCGTACCTGAAGGCCTGAACCTGTGAGCTGGGGAATCTGCCTGGGGTGGGTTGCAGGCAGGGTATACTGTGTAGTGTTAGCACAGGACAACTTGTGGAAGATGTGTACAGACAGTCTGTTGATTTTTACAAGCTGCTTTCATCTTCCTTCCCCCAGCAGCTTTACAAGTCCGTGGTGCAAGTATGTACTATTCCATATGCTATCAATTATAGTCCTGACTGGAAGTTGCTTTCTGTCTTGAAGTCTACAAATGGACAAAAAACAGGAGTCCTGGAATCAAGATGTACATTACAGACCTTGGAGAAGGCTTTTGTCCTTCCTTTCTGGATGGTGGATCAGTGAGAGATTTGTAGACTTTGGACATTTTCATTTTTGCCTTTTAGACCCTACCAATTTAGGCTTAATCCTGATCCTTTTGAAATCAATGGCAAGGTTCCCACTGACTTCAAAAGAGACGGCCTGAGCTCTCCAATACTTTAAAGAACAATTTTAAACAAACAAACCTAAGATGGATAAGAATTGCATTTTCTCTCTCTATTAAGCATGCAACTTATTTTCTCCAAATGTAAACGTTACCTGGAGAGCTAAGCAGTGATGTGGTTTTTATTATTTCTTAAGAAGGCTACAGTACCCAAAGTATATTCCATACATACTTCTTCATTTAGGAACCAAACATAGCTATGTAAAGTGAGCAGCTTGTTTACAGTAGGCCCTTATGTCTTGCTATCAAATTAGTGGCAAATCAGGACTGTAGTAAACAGAGGTCAAAGATCAAACCCACAATTCCACATAAAATTCCAGACCATGTACACAAAATTTAAAATGCAAAATCTTCAAATCACAAGACCATCAACTGCTCTTAAAACTAATCAAAAGCAGGATAAGGACTGGAGGAAATGAAATTTAAACATGATTTTAATCCAAATTTTAATGGAACAGCTACATCATGGATATCTTTTAAACCATGACAGCTGACTTGATGCTACTTATTCTCGCTTGCCATGAAACAAGGTTTTGGTACATCTCACTCACTATTCATACATCCTATTTTGCTTTTTTTTCTCCATTTTAAAATAAAGATTTAAAAAATTATACGAGAAGTGTTATCACCTAAGACTTTACAGTGGCTCTGTTCCTGCTAAAGCGCATTGTAGTTTTACATCATACATTTTTAGTGCACTGATTCTCTGTGCTCCGAGTGGGAAATGGTAAGATGCCGTTTGCTCTGTTTTGTGCTGGAGTGACTGTGTTTGAACACAGTCAGGTCCCTTGGCCGGTGGTCCCTTCCTTACCTGGAGGCCAGTGCCCACATAAGTGTCTCGCAAGAGATCCAGGACCATGCCAGTCCCATACGTTTGTTAGACTAATCCCCAGTCTGAAGTGGTCTGGGAAGAATCCTGTTTCTGCACCCAACTAAGGGAAAAGACTGCAGACTCCTTAAAATGGAAACTTATTTGTTTAATGAAGATTTGGTTACTGAATGCCACCAGATGTCAGCATACACTATATGATTAAAAACAAGTGTCTAAGACCTCTGAGAAGCGAGCAGCGATAAAACTGCCTTCTGTCTCATGGAAATGATGTACCGGATCAACTTTGCTGTGGGAAAAATTATGGCAGGGATTAGCTGGAAGAAATTGCCTGTGAGGTTTTGCTCAAATATCTGCTCAATTCTTCCACCCTTGGGGGGTGCCCGTCTGCCTTCCCTTCACCCCTTCTTCCCACCTGCAGGCCTGCGAGTGGCCTGGATAAGCCCTGTCCCCAGTCTAGACCTCCCTAGGGTTTCCCAGCATGGGTGCAAAGACCTGCACCTTTCTCAGATCCAGGGCAAGGGGAGGAAATTGCTACAGATCCTGAGAACTGCTTTGCATACATGTAGTTAGGGAAGATACACCTCGACCCCACATACCGCAGCAGTATCGGCTCTGGCTGTGTAGGAACACAAGAACTCTCCAAGCAGGTGAGCACAGAGAGTGGCTAGTGATGGCTTAGGGGGAAAGTATGAGTAGCAGGAAAAGTGTGGTGTGATTTTGTTTTTTCTTCTGACATACTCCTTCCCACTCTGGCAAATGCCAAAGCTGTTCTTTGGATCATCCAGTTGAATACCTGCTCAGAACAGGTTTTAGACTATAATCTAGGTATGTGAGAGCTCTATTTTCTCCTACTGAAATCAGTGCCACAGCTCTTCAGAGTAAGGGCAAACCTTTGGGAACCTGCAGCCAGGTTCCTTCCCTGCCTCTTCTTACCTGTTTTATGGCAGGACCTGTAATATGACCAAACACGTCCCATCTACGTCCTGACAGCTTGACGATTTAAACTTTGCTACAGCTGGATACACATTGTATGTTTTCCTTTTCCTCCAATCATATGCAACTTTTAAAACAGGTAAAACAACAAGGCTTTGTAGTGTAGCCCTGGCCTGAAGGGCCCTTCAAAACTATTTTTCTTAATGGACATGTACAGAGCTGAAGCCATTATTCTGCCACTGTAAATTTTGACCTAAATCTGCCACTGTCCACACACATCCCAAGAAGTCAGAGAACATTGATCTATCACAAAAGTACGAGCCCAGATAAGATAGCCAGAGCCCAGGGGACAGCCGAGCAAGGTGATGTTTTTCTGGAGCTGGGAGTCAACATGCCATACAGCTGAGTTTTCCAGCACATGTCCTCTTTTTCTCTCTTGGAGATTTAATTTCATGTTGAGGATTCCTCTCTGTTTGGCTGAGTTTCTAGGCGTACAGCAGTTTTGGTTGAAGGTCCAGTACAATAGCTCCAAGTGCACTGGCACCCCTCCAGACTTTGCAGCCATGGCTACTGTGCTGCAGCAGATAAATTCTGCTGCAGGCACGTGCTGTTGTCACCTCACACCAACACAGCAGATCTGATGCTTTGGGGCAGCTTCAGAGGTGGCACGTTCATAGGGAAGACACAAAAAGCATAGTGCTTCTGGACACTATCAGCACTGTTGCCTACGTGCTATTCAGCTGCTTTGCTCCTGCTCAGCCAGACTGGTGTGTCCCAGCAGCATCAGATGTCCATACCAGAGGCATGTGTACGCAGACCATCTGTGCATCAAGCTCACTGCACATGTGTATGCATTAACATCACGGAAACTCAAGCAATTCAAGGGCAAAAAATCCATCGGGTCTTTCAATCTCATCCACGGCAAGAGCTGGAGCAACCTGAGGATGGCTCTGTTTGCATCAAATGCGTCTCACCTAAAGAAGGACACGTCCTACCTGTGTCTCATGTTAGTGGCCTAGCAGTAAGACTAGGGGACAAGTAGTCATGAGACTGTCTGAGGAGTGCCTGAGTGCCTGTTTAACCTGGCTCTAGCTATGGTTTGGGGAATCCCTCCACCTTTGAAGGGGATAAGGCAGGCACCTCACTTCAAATCAGTGGAATATCCTTAAACAGGATTTGGGTGCCTATGTGCCTTTGAAGATCTGACCTGGGCCTCAGAAACCTTATTCCACTGAATAGCCCATTGACTTCAGAGGAAGGAAACTGCATATTATAAAATCTGTATTCCAAAACCACAGTGAAACCAGCCCTGGAGCCAGATACTTTATGTATTACAGCCTTGACAACACTTACATATGGTGGCAGTGAACTGAAACAGAGTATGATAAGGTCTGATCTGGCTTGGATCTGTTGGGGAAAAAAAAGTGATTTAAAAATAAAAATTATGGTATTTTGGTAAATCCATAAAATCCCTGCAATATTAAACATAAAACCTAAAATAACCTGAGGCAACCCCCAGGATAACTGGACTGAGAAAGCACTGGTTTCTCCCTCCAAGAAACAAGTCGTTAACGTGAATATCACATATGTTTGTGTGTGTGTGTGAGTGTGCTGGGAGCAGGGGAAGAGCTCAAATACATTTAATAACCAGTCAATTGATATCAGAAAGCTTGTATATACACAATATTGCTTGTTAAAATATTTGGGGAATTGGAAACAAGCTTTCTTCACGTTACAAAGGACAAAATCTTTTTATGCCTTTGCGTTTTAAATTAAGATTCAATAGGTTTATGTCCTTAGAAGTTCTCTTTTCATAAATGTACCATTTTGACTTCTAAGAACAGATAAGATATCCTGGTTATAAACTAGCTTTTATAAATGCCAAAGATCAAAGTCCAATGTTTTTTGTTTGACTACAGCAATAGTCACTACAGCATTTCGGAAATGCCGCTTTCGTCCTTGTAAAACCATCCAAGCAAACAAAACCTGTACAGATTCAGAGATGGAGATAAACTTTGGATTATTTGGACAGCACAACAGTAAATAATAATAAATCAAGAACGTGGTGATAGATTTCTTTCACAGAGCACATCTTCACTGAGGTGTATTGACACAGATGTTTCCTGAAAGAGCAAGTAGAGATCCCCAAAGCATTGGCTGCAGAAGTGCAGATGTTTGCTTTGGTGAGGAATAGTATCACGGTATCAGGATTTTGCAGGGGTATCTGTTGGGGAAGGGGTTTCTTCATTTTCTTCAGGCAAATGGTGAATTTTAAGTACTTCATTGAAGAAGCAGCTGACTGCATTAGTGGGGAAAATACATATTTTGCCTGCAAGATGGTTTTTTTCTAGATGTAGACAGTTTTGTTAGAATATGTATTCAAGTTCTTAAAAACAATTCATATAGAAAATACCTCCATCAGGGATGCTCCATGAGTTTTAACTTCCTTTGGGAAAAGTATTTCTTTTCTTGCCAGAAATTTGGTTCCTTATTTAGAGTCTGTAGAACATTCCTTCCTATATTTATTGGATTTTTTTACCATATTATAATAATTTTAAGATGAATAGATCTTTTTTCTTTACCTTGGACTGAGTGACGGTGTCCCCTTTTCAACTTACACATGAGGAACTGATCTTTCTTCTGAAAATACCTTTTTATTATTAGAAAGCCATTTGTGATACAGAGTTTACAGACTGTTTATGATAGTTTTGAACATGATGGAAAGAAAAAAAGAGCAGTATAAATTGAAGTCAAGCTCTACCAGACAAGGAAACATATTATATAAGGAAAAGATTTACAGGATTTCAATCAAGAGTGGCTTATGTGTGTAACACATGGAGAGGTTTCAGTTTGGTTGTTGCAGATCTTCCAATTCCTCATCCAGTCTTTGCACATGTGGAATAAATGGATTCCACCCAAATCTCAAGCATGCAGGTTTTTCTTTGCCCTGTAATATACTCTCCTAAGCGCAATAGGTTTTGTGGGTTTCTCCTAAAGGTCAGTGATCAAATCCTAGATGCATGTGTGGGTGGGGAGAGCCCATTTCCAGTCCATAGTGGAACAGGTTTTTTCAACTATTAGCAGAGTTTCATGCAGAAAACTACTCATCTCTTTATAAATCAAATGCAGCAATTCTTGTTATTTAAATAAGCATGGTTTAGAGTGTGCACAGATATCTTCACTTATTGCCATGGTTATATAGATCAGGTTTGTATCCACTAGTTATGCTATCTCAGGACACGTGTAACTGAAATACATGACAGAAACCGTGGAGATTGGCTTTATAAATAGCTGAGATACAGATAGAAACTGTAAACCAGAGGGGATTTTAGGTCTTTGACATTTTGAGGAGGATTTATTTTTTCCCTTTTTCCTTGAGGGTGATTTAGATTCTCTGTGAGAAATGGTATTTTGGAGTCTGAAGGCTATAACAGGTTTCCCTTAACTTTTTACATTGGATGCAAGCTGTGTTTGCCATTTCTGTACTCACCCCCTGTCTTTTCTATTTTTGTGCTATCCTTCAGGATGAATCTTTTGTGTGTGCACATCCTCCCTTTTCCCCTCTGTCCTGGGATATGGGAATGGCAAAGTAGGGATTATGCTATTAAGCCTGTGGTGGACTTTTGAGATTGCATTTATTTAACCTGTACAGCTCCTGAGTTTGGCATTTTTGAAAATCCAAATGTAGTCAAAGACTACTAAAAAGAAGAAGAAAAAAAGTGTTCTAACTACTTGCTAAAAGGATTGCAGGGTTAGCTTGGGAGACAAGAAATCCCAACGGACAGGCAGGCACCATGCCAATGTCACAGCCCTTCCCAGTCCAGATACACATCCCTGGTGGCAGGAGGGAAGAGGGATTTGGGACACGCTGTCTTTCAACTTTCAGCTGGGGCTGCTGCACGGCAGCTTCTGCTATAGCCTGCTGGAGAGGCTGCCTGGCACGCTGCGGAGCTGTATGGGGCAGGGGATGGGGATCGGGGCGGCAGGCTGCTGCGTTGGACCCTTTAATTGGTTTTGTAGCACTGCACAGATATTCAGGTCGAAGTGGGCTAAAATAACCTTTAGCTATTTTTGCCTTACCTATCACTGAATGTGAATTTCCTACCAGTAGCAGTCATAGCACTGAGAAAGCTGCCTGAAAAATAGATATTTTTTTTTTTTGCAACGTTGCTTTTTTTTATTAGACCTAATAAAAAGCACAACTCTCAGGTTTCCAAATGAACATTTGAAAATTGTCCAGGAATGAATGTCTTGCCACAGAAAAGACAAAAATGAATGAAGAAAAGCAAATTTTTCATTTGAAAAATTTCAATGAAAAACATATTTGCCAGGCATTTTAGCTTTTGTAGGTCACCCATCAGCCTTGGGTATGGCTTGCAAGTGTTCCCTGTGTAGATACGCCAGTGATTTTAAATAGCGTGTTGCAAGTATCAAGCTTTTGTAATAAATTAGTTCAGTACCAGTAGCTCAATTTTATGTTGTCTGAAGGTGTGAATACAGATTCCCTAATCTCCATATTTTCAACAAGGAAGGGTGTATTTGGTGGCTGTTATTGTTAAAAATTTGCACTCTGGTAGCACCTACAGTTCCCCAGCACAGACCAAGACTCCACTGTACAAACATGACAAAACGATAATTCTTTCCCTTAATAATGATTTTCACATGGAGACCAACAGCAACTTCTATTTGCTCTGTGCAGTTTGATGCAATGCTCCAAGGTACTGAAAGCAGCTACTTTAAAATCATGTTAGAACTCTGCGTGCGGTCCCATTATAAGCAGTTTGTTTGTTTAGGATTCCCCATGTGTAGCATACTGTCTGGTGGTGCATGCTTATTTTCCAGCACATGCTGGTGCTGCTGAACTGTCAGAGAGAAATTCCTTCCTTTGCAAATGTAGCAGTATCTTTGAAGTGGTTCATTGTGAGCTGCTTCTCAGTAAAATTGTGCGCGATACTAACCACAAGTGAAAAAAAAATACACAGGAATTGAAAGGGAGGTGTTTTTAAATTAAGTAAAGGGAAAGGTCCCCTAGGGATCACTCAAATCTTGTGTCCCTACAAGGCCTAAACTCTTACCCACGGTTTATGCTTCCTGTTTATCCCGTGGAGAATAACAATAGACAAAGACTCTCAACTGAGTAGAGGTTTCATAGGCTTTCATTTGGGTAGTTCATGTAGCAACACTATATGGGGACCTGGCTTTGTCAGAGCTTTGTACATCTCGTCTTGAAAATCTAATCACTTCAAGGCACTCCATCCAGACACTGAAGGCTCTGAAATCACTGCTTTCCACAGGACCTTTGGTGCTGCAATGTAGAGTTAAATAAGAGGTGCGTATAAAGCAAGGCCAAGCGTTGTGCTGCACCAGAAGAGAGCCTTGTGTCCAAAGTGGTGTTCCTGCCATCCCAGGTGTCAAGGACTGCCCCTGATTTACCACCTGCCAATGTCTGAGGTTTCTCTGTTCCAAAGATAATCCAGATTTCCTCTGCTCATCTCGCAATTCTCCCAACTTTGTCCTTGAGCAAAAGTTGATCCTAAAAGATGTGACTGGTCCTGAGGTTTCTACAGCAACCTAAGAGGGGCTGCTACTGGAAGAGATTTTCCTTTTCTCCAGATCCCTTTTGCCCCGGCCCTGGCTGCACATTCCTTCCCTCCTCTCATTTCAGCTCTTGCAATCCTGCAGCCCTGTGGAAAATCAGAGACATGAGCTGATCTGGCTGAGGTTTTTTTTTTCTTTTACCCCCCCCGGGTTACTTTTATAGCTTCTTCTGCTAACAGTTACCCTTATCTTGATGTAAAAATCTCCTACTTCACCCTATAAAATATGCAGACACTACTGTATGCAAAAATAACATGTTACTTCAAGCTTGCTTAAGAATCCAGTGTGAGAAGTCCCATGACCACCACCTCTCACCAAAGCCCTGTGTAAAGTGGCGCAGCATGTGTACAGGGTGACTGAAGAGATATGAGCAGAGTACTGAGCACTTCGGCATGACCTGGGAATAATTAACCTAATCTGAAATACAACCAACTATCCTTTGATGTTTAACCTTTCCTTATATATAATTAAACCATAGATTCCCATTTAAATTTTAAATTAATAGTTCTTGTAGGTGCTATATTTTCTTTCTTCGTAGTGGCCTAACAGCAAGGAGCCAATGAACCCTTTGTTTTTGGAGCAACTGTATTTCAAATGGTGGAGCCTCAAAGCCCGTGCAATGTTTTGCCATATTTATCCTTGCCTAAAAGCACTGACTGCCCATTCAGTCACAGAACTGAGCATGCACAGCTTGTTAATTGACACTTTCCTATTCTGATCTTGGTTGCAGCCTGTCAAAGTTATTGGGAGAAAAGGGGAGGTTTTGCTCGGTTTGGGCTGTAAAAAAAAACACAAACATGATCTAGTTCTCTGAAGATCATTTAAAAAAAAAAACACACACACACAATAAAAAAAAAGTGCTTGTTGGCACTTGTAGCCAATAAGCAAAACTAGACAGCGTGCCTGCACCATGCCATTGGAATGATGCTGGGGGCTGGGGCTCAGCCCTGCCCGGCTGTAGCGCCTATGCGTGCGGCTGCGTCACCCGCTGCCCGGGGAGCTCAGACGGGAGCAGGAGCAGCCCAGGCCGCTGGTGCTCGGCCTCCCAACAGCTGTCTCACAGGCCGTGTTTATGATGGGAAATTACACTGTGGTAGTCACCAGGAGTCCTGAGCAACATGTTCTAACATGATGTAANCATCAACTTAATTATAGAATCATAGAATC
>VZTL01060723.1:13246-32878 GCA_013400535.1 Scopus umbretta
TCGGTGGGGCGGGCTGGGGGCTCGGTGGGACCGGCTGGGGCTGAGCTTTCGCTGGGGGCGGTGGTGTGGGGCTGACCCTCTCCTGGGGAGCAGGCTGTGGGTGTGTGGCGAGGGCCCTCCGGGCGTGAATGGGGGCCCGCGGGGGGGCTGCTACAAAAGGCTACTCTTGCCTGGTCTGTTTCCCCCAAAAGGGCTGCCCCTGCAGAGGAGGGGCAGAGGGTCTTGGGGAGGGGGGACAGAGTTACGGTAGGAGGGACGCTGCGGCGGGGCGAGGGGAGCAGAGGGGTTGGTGGCAGGGGAAACTTGACTCTCTGTTCCCTTGTATTTCTAGAGCCTGAGCCATGAGTCAGGTCGCCTGCCTTGGGGGTGGCGGTGGGTGCCGGGTCCCTGGATTCAGCTGCTGGGATGCAGAGGGGTGGCGGCAGCCGAAATATCTTCTTTCAGGCAGGACGGTGTCAGGGAAGGGGGAGGATAGCAACTCCCCGGCGGGGGCACCCTCTGCTGCGTCTGGTGTTGGACAAGGCGAAGGTAGTTTGTCAAAGGTGTTTGGCACCTGTGGGAGGCAAGATCTGGTGGGGACATAAACATCTTCTGGTTAGATTTGATTCGGTGACTAGAACCGGAGCCGGTAAGAGTCAACGGAAAGGTCCTGAAGTCCTCTGATGGCTGAGAGTTTCTCTTGCTCCGCTGATTTAAAATGTGAGCTGAACCAGAAATGTGCAGGGTTGGAACTAGGCACCGTCTTCATCCCTGCAAAGGGATAGTAATGAGGGGTGGAAACCTCAGCTGGGATAAAAAAGGGCACTTTTGGTTCTTAAACCTGTGACTCTGCCTCCTCCTAGTGTTTCACAGGTCTGGCAACGTTCTTGGGGGAGTTGAGAGCCATATTCCCCTTTCCACAGGCCCCAAATCAGCTTCTTCACACTAGTTTGTGGCTAGAAACCAAAATGAACGTTGGATTCAAGCATTGGCAGGGGCTGCCCAGATTGGTGGTGGAGTCCCCATCGGGGTTCAAAGAACGTGTAGCTGTGGCACCTGGGGACATGGGTTTAGTAGGCATGGTGGCGTTGGGTTTACGGTTGGACCGGCTGATCTCAGAGGTGTTTTCCAACCTTAATGATTCTATGACTTTCTCAAAGCCTTGAAATTTGCATTTGCCAAGATCCAGCCACCCTTCCTGAGCCTCTCTGGAAGAGAGTGGCCAGGCTTTTTATTTATTATAAGGCAATATGCTGAAGCTTCCCAGTCAGTGTGACAGCGCTTTGTCACCCAAGTCACAGCACACAAGAAACCCACAGGAAGACCTCGTGGCTGAACCTCGACTTCATTTGGTGCTCTTGGAGTGTTGGTGTTTTACACCTTAAGCCCCGCTGCCTGCTACCCCACTTCTCTTCTAGAAGTATTTAGGGCCAGACTGCTGTGCACCACCGTAAAAAAAAAAAAAAAAAAANCCATCATAAAAAAAAAAAAAAAGAAAGTATTTAATTATGGCTGTGGAGTTGATGAAGTGTTATCTAGTGGGGATGTCTGTATGTGCTCAGTTTTCTGGCCTCTTAGCTGTGTCCTTTGGGTGGTTTTGAAGACGGACACCCAACGTACCCGCTTTATCTTTGCTCGCTGTGTGAGCAGGCACGGGGGAGGTCGTACCTGTCGGTCCAATAAAGCCAGTCTTGTGAGGAAGAAGAGAGCGCTTGGTCTTTATTGGTTGCGGCAGCTGTTGTGCCTCGGCACGGGGCTGAGCGTCCGGGGGAAGACCCAGGGGTCTCTTGCTTTGGGGCTCCCTTTGAGATCTTGATCTTCTCCCATGGTTGCCTGTCTTCTGAGCTGAGGAGGAGGAGCCAGCTCAGGAAGTTTGAAGGGTTTCGAGAGCGTTACTTAAGCGAAAATAGGCAAGTAAATATCTTCTCCCTTCCTGGTGGAATAATTGCCATTGTTCGCTTCTCCGGCTAGTGAGGTGTTGGCTAACGTGCATTTCCCACAGGATTTGAATTCTGGTTGTGACAGCCTCCGCCGGGTGACGTGTGTGATACGTGACAGACGTTCACCTCGGCTGATCCCTGACGGCGCAGGCTTTAAACCTCGGATTTCAGCCCCACTTCTGGGAGGCTCGTGGCCTCTCTGGATGGTCGCCCTCTGCCCTGGGTAGTGTTTGGGCCTTGGGTAGGATGTGGTTCCCCTGCAGCTTCTGGAGAGGATAGGTAGAGCTGGAGACGACGAGAGCTGTAAGGCAAGGAGAGCGATCCTGAAATGGGTGCTGGAAGGGCTCAGCCGCTGCGCGTTGGGTGATGTGGCTGCGGAGAAGCTGCCTGCGCCGGGGTCCCACCGTGGCTGTCCCCCTCCCGAGACATCCGCAGTGCCCGTGTTTCTCATCCTGCCAAGAGGAAGCACTCACCTGCCTTGCCCGGTGTGCTTTCCCCGGTGCAATAACGAGGCCCTGAGCAAACACGGGGCCAGAGCCATAACCAGGGCTTTTGTTTTTACCCTGGCCAGAAGCTGGGAGGGCAGCAGGATCAAATCTGGCTGGACCGTGGCAACGCGTGGCTTCAGCTTGAATACCTGACGGCCATCCCTGCTCCTTGCTTACCTTGCAACCCCTTCAGATGCCGGAGGAGCAGCTCTGTGGAAGGCAGGGGGACAAGAGGAGGCCAGTTGTTGTTTTGGACACAAGGTTTTGCCTTGCCTCATGGTAAACCTTAAACCACCTCAAGCCCTGCCATGGCTTTTGGGGGCACTGGTGCCCTCGGTGGTTCAGCTTTGTCCTGGGGGGCTGTTACTCTATTAGTGGCACCAACCAGCGTAGATAAAGGGGATGTGGATGATCTTGAAATGCTTCCTGGGCCAGGCAGGCAGCAGTTCTCCCTCTCCCTGCCTCAACGTGTATTTAACTCTCTGGAGAAACACCCAAAGAGGTTTTCTCATTTTTCTGTTTTCGCTTCGAAGCAGCATCTGCCAAAAAATGCTAATGTGGGATTTCAGTTGTTTGGTCCTTTGTGCCTGGGGTGCCGCAGCTGCTTTATAATTACGGTCCGAGTGAGTTGAGAGTTCATTGTCACCCTGGCTTCAGGCCCCTCCCTGGAGTCCACAGACAAAAGAATTGCTCTCAAAATGGCTCAGTCACTTCTGAGGACAGGGAAATCATCCCGACACATCTGAAGCGAGCTGAGAGCAGGGTCCCGGACTGCCGAGCCCTTAATGTAGGTGTAAAACACCCAGAAAGACTGACAGCCGTCCACAAATTCCTGCAAAGGGGACGAAGCTTTCTTGATCCCACCTAGCAGAGACTGAGCACGCGGGGGGAAGATGAGTTTATTAAATAGAAACATCTGAACGGCTCATCATCCTCAAGCTTAAAATAGGACTGTCAAATGACTCCAAGTCCCATCTCTGTTGTAAAAAATCTCTCTTCTTACCAACCATCAGCTGTGAAATCCCTGCGGGTGTCGCAGGTGGTGTCAGCTGGGTCCTGTCACCCAAACTCTCGTCGTCCCTTTTGGGGCCGTGGGAGTCGTGCTTGTGCGTGATGCCCACCCCAGCGCGGGGCAAAGCTCCTTTTCTCTAGGATGGAGACAAAAGGTTACTGTCGAAAGAACAAAGGTAGGAGCCAGCTTGTCTAAATACATGACAAATTTGTCTGTTGGCGGGAAGCTTGTCAGGCAAAGCAGTAGCTAGAAAGTGAGCGCGAATTCTGTGGTTTTGGGGGGACACCGATGACCTGGAGTACTGCTTCCTGAACTATAACTGAATTTCCCTTTGGAAAGTAAAAGCCGCTCCTCCCTCCCTCTGGCTCCACCGTGTATTGTTGAAAGAAGCCGCTCGGTGTTTTATTTCTCTTCCCCACCACCCCACGTTAGCCCTGCAGGGTTGAAAAGCTTTTTTTTGTTTGTTTGTTTTGGAGATGGAGGTGAATTAATGCTGTCTCCGCTGCTTCCCTCTGCTCACCCAGAGTTTCCTTCTTGAGGATCGGGGCTTTGTTTTCCCCTAAAAGAGATATCTTAATCATTCCTGCCCTTGATTACCATGGAGTAGCGGTGATTAAATGTATTATCTCGCCGCATCCCTGCGGACTGTGCCTTGTTTAAAAAGCAGAGCAACTCCCAGGGCAGAAAGATACCTTACATCTGACCTAAATCTTACTCTTCTGAGTAAGGATTGTTTATTTTCCCCAACTTAAGAAGGTGGCACAGCAAGCGGGATGCCAATTCTGGTTCCCCTGTTGCCAGCTCCCTCTGGGGTCGGTTTTGAGCAAGTCCCGTAATTGCTCAGCTGGAACAGGGGTGGTTGACACTCTCCCTTCCCGGGGCTTGGTGATGTTTCAGAGCAGGCTGGAAAAGGAATCCTTGGAGCATTTATCGTTAGGATTCGTATCCCCAAAGCAGCTCCCGATAGCTATAAAGCTGGACTTTAAATTCGTCAACAACGTGGAAAACCTGATGGCTTTGTGTTTCTTGAATAGGCGTTGCTGTCTGGGAGTGGGGATTGGCTTAAAGTTTAAATCATTTAGGTGTTTGGTGGAAAGTGGGAGTAATGTAGAGCTGTAAAATTGATGGTCTTTGGCTAGCTGTAGGATTAATTTTCAAATGGCAGAACCTTGTGCAAAGCCGATGTGCCAGAAGATGCTGCTGTAGGGAAGGAGGATCTCCCCAGCTTCTTTACAGGTTACGGGGGCAGGAGTTGCCATCAAATATTCTAGAAAGCGGTCTTGTCCAAAGTGTCTTCAGCAAAAGTTAGCCTGCCCCTTCTTCTGCTGGGAAACTTGAGATAACCTCATCCCCCTCCCTCCCCCCGAGATAGTTTTGCGATGAACCATATGGAAAAGCAATAACAGGAATCCTTGCCGGCCGGCATCTCACCCAGCTGTGTTAGCCCTCGCTTGCACGTTCCTCGCTTCCAGCCTCTTCCCTGAAGCTGAAGGTGGTTTCGCGGAACTTGCTTACTGATTTATTTTCTTTTAATTGTGATTTTTGCAGTTCTGTGGTGCTCTTTGACTCCCAAGCAGTTTGATAATGAGAACCAAAGGGTTTGCATGTCTGCTTTACCTCAGAGTTGGTATTTCTGGGGGAGCGGGAAGGACGTGGCTCTGGCCAAAGGGCTGGTCTCAGGAGAGGGATGAAATACGGCTGGGAGTTGGGAGCAGATGCTGGAAACTTTGCGCTCGCTGTCCTTTTTGTCTTCAGAGTTTCCACCCTTTAGTCCTACCACCTGCCTACTGGTCTATGGGCTGTCTCTATCCTCTGCTGCTGAAGACATCATGCATCTGAGTCTCATTTATTTGACTCGGAGGCTTTTCTATTTATTTCAAATGTTTTTCAGCGGAGAGAGTAGCTTGTTGTCAGTCAAGATGTATTCCTGTTTCCGTGCACATTTAGACAGGGTTTTGTTTGTCGATGCTCTTGTGGCCACCCATCTTTGGTCAGGGTCTGTTGTGCTGACGAGACACGGAGGAAAATGGGTTTCTTCCCAGCCCTGGTGAGTTGTGTTGGTTTTGGATTGGAGCTCCCAAATAACTAGTTGCCATGAAGCATGTCTTTTCCTGGAATCGCTGGGATAAGCCCCAGACGGTGGATCCAGAGTTTCAGTGAGGTCAGCCCTTGTCTGCTGATGTGAGCACTGACCCATGCTCACCAACCTCCAGGTGATGGAGGTGGAAGCCCAAACCCCATCCTCTTTGGTATGTTCTCTTCTCCTCACCTTTGGCGAGCACCTCGTCTGCTCACCTCTGCAGAAGGCAGAGGAGCTGCTTGTTTTGGGTTTGGTGTTTGGGTGGGTTTTTTTTTTTTTAATTATTGATTTCTAGGTGTCATGCCTGACCTCGGCTCTCTTCTGGGTACTTAGAAAATGCCGGTAACCTTGTGCATGGAAACCTGTTCTTAATTCTGCCCCTGGCCTGTTGGATTAAAAAAATCGCTTTATTAAATCGCTTTATTTCTCTGTGGCTAGGTATGCTGACCTGACAAATCACTTAGCAGTTTGCCGGTGAGGAGAGATTGAGGAGGGGTTTACTGTTTCTGCAAAGCAGCGAGAAGTGTCTAGATAACGTTACAGAGATTGCGTCTCGTCTATCTTTCCCTGGGCCTTTTCCCAACGCGTCACCCGCTTGCTGGCACGGATGCGTCAGCGGTATCCAGTGTCTTTCAGGAGTGTTTCGTCCTGTGCCTCCATCAACAGGCTCGTAAAACAAGTGCAGGAGAGAGGGAAGAAGATGTGCTAATCTGGGGCGGTAAAATCGGTCATGCGTGCATCAGCTGCTCACTGCTAATGGTGGGAAAGATAACCTCGAACAGGAATCTACGACATGCAAAAGCTCTTTATCTAGAAACTGAATTCATGAGCTCTCTTACGGCAGCTTTGATGCAGTTGGTTTAGTGTCCTTAACGTGATTTATTGGAACAAATCTATTGATGCAGAGAGCTTCAAAATTATTACTCACTGCTTGGCCTTCTGGCCAAGATCAAGGGTTTGTAAGTGTTTTATCTTCCTCTGGAGGGCCGTGTTCTGCGCTGGCAGGGGCGGGCTGTGTGATCTCATGGGTTTTCTTCCATCTCCAGCTGCTCCAGCTGATTAAGACCGTTGGCTTTGACTCTTAGTTCAGGCCAGACGTCTACAGTTTTCCATAAGAGCTTCCTGAGAGAAGCAGATGAAATATTTAGGCTCTTACCTTCCAGAGCCGTGGAAGAGGTTTTCGTTGTGCGTGACTGAGGTGCCTTGCTCAGAAGTGTTTTGCTTGCCAAGTTTGGACCTTTGTTTTCTTAACTAGTGGAAATAGGATTTTTTTCCGTGTTTCTTTAACTTTCTTGGGGAAAATACTTCTTGTTTCTTCAAGTAGCTGAAGTACCCGTTCACTGCAACAACTGTATATAACCTTTTTGTTTTTCCTTGTATAGATTTCAGCTTTTTGTGCTGCTCGGTGATGTCGTTTCGAAGAGGTAGATGTATTGCATATATGTGCTTAAAAAAAAAAAAGCATGGTTTCTTCCTTTCCAGTAACCAGCAGCAAAATGCCATATTACGTAACTGTCTTGGCTTTTGAGGATTGACAAAACTTGGTGGGTTTGGTTTTTTTTTCCCCTAAATAAGCTGCTACTGCTCTCAACAAAAGCTGTGGTTCTATTGAAGTGTGTTGTGTAAGCGCTCTCCTGACATCTAAACAGCTCTCCGCATCCCTGTGCGCACCAGCAGGATTGTTCCAGCGGGGCTTTTCTGCTTTGGTTTCTGCCTGGTTTGCACTTTGAAGAAAAGAAATCTCACTGCTATTCCCATTTGCAGCCGTGGCCTTGGATTGGCGGGGACGACTGATCCCAACAGACTCTTTTTTTGGGGGGGATTTGCAGGCAGAAAAAACCCAAAATGTGTGGGGGGGTTTCTGTGCGGACAGCAACTTGGATGTGTCCACGGAGGCTCCAACATAGTACACGTTCTCCAGGTAGTGTTTGGTGGGTCTTGGTCTCACAACCGATTGCTGGGTGTGCAGAAGTGCTGTTATCAATGGTGTCACCGCCTGCAGGCAGAGTCCAGGTGAGGAAGGAGAATATTCCTGGTTTTGAGCGTTCAGAGGACCTGTCTGGGGAAGACCCAGCTGCCCCTCTCGCCCTGGCCGCTTTTTTGGCTGAGATAGCGCCTGCCCTCAGCAGCAGGGCCAGGGAGGAAGGGCAGTGCATGCCGGTGTGATGTGTCCTGGCGCTCGGCTTGCCCTGCTCAGATGCTGGAGAGCTGAGCTTGGTGACGTGTTTGGGTGTGCTAACGTTTTCACTTTTTATTTTTGTCTAAAACATGAGGCGCAGCTAAAATCTGTCTGAGCAGCTCTATTTAAAAATAGAGCAAAGCGGGTATTTGTCCTGGCTGTACCAAACTAGCATGCTCGTTTGCTAGACGAGTGCGGATCTGACCCGAATGCCTTGGTATGTGCTCCTTCCTGTGAAATATTTGTCCAAACCACTTGACCAGGTGCCATTGCCACAACTTTTTAGCTTTTTTCCATAGCATTTATTTCAGTCAGTAAGAGTATACTATCTGTTGCTGGCTGAAAATAATCCTGGACAGCTAAGGCTGGCAGAAGGCAGACAGCTATTTATTTTGGTTGATTCAGCTTCCAGTAAACAGCTCTGAGGAATGGTCTGAAATGGCTTGTAGGAATTGCTCCCAGCGTCACGAAAGAAGGAAAGATGGGGGACATCATGAATTCATTTTTGGACAGGACTTTGTAACCCTGATCTGTTTTCTTCAGCCAGAATTATGTGCTTAGGTCTCTCAAGCCATTTTTTCAGTTGTCGGTCTGGGTCAGAATTATGACTGATGAATTCTTTCATTTTAGAGGTGTTTAAACAGATCCAGAAATAGCTTTTTTGAAGTAATTAAATTGTGTTACATGTATGCCGTTGAATTTAACACCTTCACTTCTCCAAGCAGAGCGTGTGTGGGACAGACAAATAAGCTGCCTTTATGTAGCATAAAAAAAGGTGGAGAGAACTGAAACGTTTTCACATGGAAACCTCTGAGTTTTGTTCTCTGACCTAGTAATGCTTTTGGTAATCAAGAGAGCTTGTTTTTGCAGGGTGTGCGATAGACCTGTGCACAGCTGCAGTCCGGCCTCGGAGCTGAGCAGACCTCATCAGCTGCGTGTTCATCCTTGCACTCAGACGTGAATAAGTGTTTTTTTTTTTATCGTGGTCAAACAGGAATTACCTATTTCCCAATCAGCAGCAAACTCATGTGGAAACTAGCGGGAGGGCAGGGGAGCTTCCTGCCACGGAAGCCGGGTGTGCTGGGAGCAGGGCGATGCTGCGGCCGCACCGATGCTCTGACCGCGCGCTGCGGCTTTCCCTTGTTGACTCACCCTGTCCTGTAACCGGCCTGACTGGGAGGATCGTTGTTGTCGCTCCCCAAATCACGACGTGAAAGGGCGAGCCCAGACACCACGGTCTTGGGGCGCTGGGGGAAGAGGAGAAGGTGAAGCTGATGCTGTGGTCTGCGCTGAGTTGCTACACGTCTTCCTTGAAATCACGGTGACGCCTCCAAGATAAAGATACTCCATGGTATCACAGGGGCAAACCAGATGCGCTTTGGGATGCTAGCTCTTCCAGCCAAGGCTTGTTGCATATTCTTGCTTTTCATGTTTGTTGTACCCGATTGAGGCAGTGCAGAGATTTGCTGCTGGGTCCTCTGGTGAGAGAGCTTTAGTTGAATCCGAGTGGAATACGGTTTTGCACGGATGATTAAATATTAACACAGCGAATCTCCAAGGTGATGAGGCTGCCGGTGCTGCTTCAGGATTGCCTAAATCATGGAGCTTTTAGAGGTTTTGATTGACATAATTACAGATATTTGTTTAAAAAAAAAAAAAAAAGGCTTAATTGCTATTGAACAGGTGTTCTATTTGTGATGCCAGGGATGTTTCCTCTGTCCCCGTGTCCTCCTGATAGATCTTGGCAAGTTCAGAAACCTTGTGGCAAGGTAATGGAGTAGAGCTTTACTGGTTTCATCCTAACATACTAATCACAGAAGCTTCCTTCTGGCTGGAGGTGCTCCCTCTTCCCCTTGCTACCGGCCCAGATTTGGGAAGGGATGCAAGAGGGTCTTTTCTTAAAGGTCTTTTCCAGCCTAAATGATTCGATGATTCTATTGTACATGTGGCCCTTAGGGATGTGGTTTAGTGGGACTTGGCGGTGTTAGGTTTACGGTTGGACTTGATGATCTTAAAGGTCTTTTCCAACCTAAATGATTCTATGAGAGTTGAAGCCGGGCAGCCGGCTACAAAGAGCCCCGAGTGTGCTGGGGAGGAGGAGGAGGAGAGCCAGCCTTGAGAAACTTCAAACGCAAAAATTTGAGCTTGTCGGGACAAACCTTCTTGTCTTTAAAGGGGAATAGAGGGGGTGGAAAGTGGTTGGATCCAGTTGTTCTGTGCTCACTTTGTTTAGTGAAAAGCGTTTGTCACAGATTTTTTTTTTTTTTCCTTCTTGTTTGCTTGTTTAATATGTATTGAAATGAGAACTTTGATCATTCGATAAGGGGATCAGAAGGCTGCTGGATTTTGCTGCTGAATACCTCTGTTCCTTCTGCTGAAGTGCAGTTTTTGTAGAGCTTTTTTTGTCGAGTTTTCATAGCGCTTGCTGAAATCACAGCGTGAGATGTTGCACCGCTTGTAACAGGCGAGCAGAAGGGGCTGCTCTGCTGAGCAGTGGGTGGACCCAGAACCCTTGCAAGTGTGATATATTGTAATGCTTAATCTGGTAAAACGATTACTGGATGTCAGGGGAAGCAACCCTGTGCTTACTCTGTGGTACGATGCGGGTGTTTCTTTTGGGTGGGGGCAGTTATATAAGGTTGTGGTCATGGCTCCCATGTAAAAATAAAAGAAAAGAAAAGAACTTGTCTGGTTTTCTGGGCTGGAGGCAGAAAGCACGTCACTGTTTTATGCATCTGCCCGGCGGAGGCAGTGTCCCTGTCCTGGGAGCTCTTGGCCTCGCCGGTGTTGGTCTCGACCTGGCCGGTGGCTTTGTGGTGTAGACAGACATCGCAAAGAGGCGGTGTCATCTAATTGCCTTTTTTTTTTTTTTTTTCCTTACTGCATCCAAAAAAAACCCAAGAGAGGAATCCAGGCCTGAAAGATAAAAGTTAGTACATCACCTCGCAGATATTTAGCACCATGGTAGTAATAAAATTCCTGGGCTTGGCTTCAAGTGGAACGGTTGATGTTCTGGGCCTTTTAATAAAAGGTCCTGGAAATAATTTTAAGGTAAAGTGTGGTCAGTACATCTACTGAAACACTGCAGAGCCCTTGGCCCTCCCAGTTCTAATTAATAGATGGTAATAATCCCGCAAAGCCATATAACTGCATTGAAGGCAGGGAAGTTGCTGATACCACCTCTGAAGGTGGTCCTGCATGCTGGTGTGCGGCCAGAGGAGCACTGGAAGCCAGCTGAGCCGGGCAGAGCAGACCCTAGCCTATAGCACTGGCCCAAAACTGAGCTTGGCTGGTGAGCGGTTAGCAGAATAGCGTTGCCTTGTGGCTTGACGAAATTCTCTCTGCTGTAAGAGGAGAAGCTGGGAAGAAATCAACCATGAGTCAGTGCTTTTTTCAGATGCCTTCAAATGCTTGAACCAAGGCGGTGCATTGTCATGCATAATAAGGATTAACCCTTTCTGAGTGTGGCTTTTTTCTTTTGACAGGATCATCTACTTTCAAAAAATCACTCACCCCTGAGGTAAGTGTCTGACTGACAAACTGGTTTGTTCCCTGGCTGAGAGAATGCCAAATTTCAGGCTTCAATGAGGTTGCAAAAATAGCAGACGAGTTTAGGGGTAAACCAGGCAGTGGTAACTACAGTAAGTTGCAGATACTCATCTGGGAAATCAGAGCATCTCTCCTTACGAAGAGAATCCACACTTAACCCAGTTTGTCCTGAAACTGAGTAATTCTCGTGTCACCAAAACACCATGTAGATCTGCTACTGCGATCAAGCTTGTTTTGACTTAGAAACACCATTTAAACAGCTGCGTGTGTTAGAAGGCGATGAGTCAAGCAAGCTCTTAGGGCATGAATCAGAGTAGAATTTGCCACCTTCCTAAAATGTTTCCTCAAAGACTTGGTCTTACTAGCAGAAAGCATGGTGACCAGCTGCAGTTGGTCCAGACCCAGACTTGCTTCGAGCTGATCTGTTTGTGATGAGGGTGATTGAGAAAAAAGCAAACCCTTCCAGGTGGTCTTGCCTGAAGACATTTCTTTCTCGTTAGACGTCCAGCCTCAATTACTCAGGAGTCAATGGGTTCTTCAAAGGCATTTCAATGCTGTTGCTGCCCCGGAGGCCAGCCTGTACCGTGTCCTCCCTTTGCACGCGTGCAGGGACCTGGGGCTTCAGCACTTCACAGGCTCCATCTTTGAGAGCACCAAAATTATGCCAGGTGGTTCTGGGCAGCCACTGGCCTCTGAGACGACGGGTTTTACATCCTTGTTTCTTACCATCTTTTACTCCAATCCTAGATGCCAGGTTCTTCTGGGCAGCCAGGCTCACAGACGATAAAGAAAGGGCACAGAGGAGTGGACTCCACAGGCGAGACTACCTATAAAAAGGTAAGTTGCCTGTTGCACAACTCATTTGACTGTTGTCATTCTCCTCTTTGCAAGGCAAGTCGCTGCGCAGAGCAGTGGCATGTCTCACGGGGTTCGGTGTTAGACAGTGGGTAATGTCTGTGACAGTTGCCGAAGAAGATCTCAAAGGACTGAATATACGCTTCTTAGCATCTCTTCTGTAGCCTTCTAAAGAGGGGATTATTTTTAAACTTTGCCCATTAGCAACACTTCCTAGGCCTCTTCTGGCTTAGTGGGTGCTTTCTGTGCTCTTTGGGCACAATGGTTTCTGTAGATCTTGTGGCATTACTGGAATGTGCTTTACAAAGGGGAGATTGTTTGGGTATTTTTAAAAAGCCTGTAAATGTGGGTATTTTGTGGATGCTGCTTCCAGTTTGTTGGACTTCATCAGAATGGGCTGACTTTCTCTGAAGTGAGATTGGCTTCTGGGATGTAGATTAAGTGGGTAATGGCTTGATATGGGCATTTCGCCGCTTCTTGTAAGCGAAGCTTCTGGCCCGAAATCTCTCAATTCAGGTGTACCTCCATCTGTCCATGGGGAATTGGAGTGAAAGGGAGGAATTCAAATGGTATTTCTACAGAAGCCAGCTTTTGCTATAGTACCCTTTTTGAAATTGCTTGTGTCTTTGAGATTGGGATCCAGCTTTCTGTTTCCCAGCAAATTCAGAAGGTTAGACAGCAGTAATAGGAGAGAAAAGTAGAATTCAATGGAAAATGCCTGAACTGTTTCTTGCAAGGGTCCCAGAAACCTGGTGGGACACTACATGGGATTTATCTGGGAATGAGACTAATGGACAGTCTGTCTATTTTCCACCCCCTCCTTTTCCAGGGGTGGTAAGTTGTTTTTTTAAAATTCCTTGCCCTATAAAAGCGATTGTAAACAGGCAGTCAGCTGCTCAGCTGATCGTGCTGGCTAATAGAAGAGAAAAATACTTGTTCCTTGGCAACCTGGCCCTGTGGCTCTGTGTTCACAAACAAGGCAGCTGCACTGTGTGTTGGTAAGTTCTGCTTCTCAACAGTGAGACTCCCTTAGGAGTTTAAGCAGGGCTAGGTGAGTTGAGCAGAGATCTATTTTCGAGTAACTCTAGCCTTTAGAGGGTAAGGAAGGAAAGTGGAATCAAGTTCTTCCTCCTTCCCCATCTAATGCTCAAGTAAATACCAGATACAAACAGGTAGCTGAGGTAGAAAAGGATGTTGTTGACGAGCTGGAGTTACTGCCAGATTTTGTTGCTCTCTCTTCAGGGAACCACGAGCAGGTCTCTTGCAGCTATGATAACAGAAAAACAGTGAAGTGGGAGAAATGTTCCTGGTCACTTTACAAGGCTTCATGGAGGATGTGTGTCTGGGGAAAAAGCTTGAAATGTTTGTTCCCCAGATACCGCGATGTCCTCTGTTGCCAAATGCTTTGATCTACAGTGATTTGTTGCATGTGGCAGGGGGCTGTGCTTTGTTTAGCTTAAGGAAACAAACACAAACCAGTTGGATTGTGAGCCCTGAATCTTGTTCTGGGTCCAGTTGCTTTATGTCTAAGCCAAGTGAAATGTCCATGAGCTGCAGTGCACAAATCCAACCTGCACCTGCTCTGCAGCCTCAGTGTTTCCAGCAGGCTTTACAGCAGAGTTCATATCTCCGTGCTCCGGGAACTGACAGGCCATATAACGCCGGGGTGTTGAGCAGATCTCCTCTGGGCTGTTGTGGGAAAGACAGCCCATAGCACGAGCTAGACTGAAGCACGTCTCAGTGGTCTGAGATGAGGTCATGTGTTTCGTAGACAGAAGAGGACTCTTGATGTGAGTAGCTGTTACAAGAACACAGTCCTGCATTGTTCTTGGACAGTTTGTGCACAGGATGCAGGAGCGGGATTCATGTCTTTGCTCCTTATTTAAAACCAACAGTGAACTCCTTGGGGTTAAAAGAGCCACGACCTAGCAAGAGAGGCAGATGGAGGAATGCAGTAGCACCAAACAGAAGCGTGCCTTGTGTGCTGGCTGTGCCTGCCTTGTCCTGTAGAAGACCCAAGTCTGTGCCCAAGCTGTGGCAGGGCAAGCTTCAAAGCGTATGGTTCCAAGACCTGGCAGACCGAGGTGTCGGGAAGCATGTTTATTCCTAGAGGCACAAGACAATCCCTCCCTGGGTGTCTTCCCCCTCTGACTGCAGGGCGTAGAGATGGGTGCTGTGGGAGGATGAAATGAAATTCAGTCCTTTTAATGACCAGCTGGGCGTTGATTCCAGTTCAAGTCCTTTACTGCTTGACCACCACGGGTGCAAATGTTGAGTAGGATGCTATCAGGGATGTAGGGGTGTTCACTGAAGTGAACACATCGCTGAAGTGATGTTAGTCAGTGGGAAAGAGATGCTGGAAGTTGGAACCAGTAGGTGTAAAATACCCTAACAGTGCTGTTTTAAGCTGGGGGCTCTCTTTTCTTTAATTCCTTTCATTCCTATTTCCAGTCTGTTGCTCTACATTGTCTGACTAACTTTCTCTGCCCCACCAGACGACATCGTCTGCCTTGAAAGGTGCCATTCAGCTGGGCATTACACACACAGTTGGAAGCTTGAGCACCAAACCTGAAAGAGATGTTCTCATGCAAGATTTCTACGTAGTAGAAAGTATTTTCTTCCCAAGGTTGGTGCTTGCTTTCTTCTCTCTGTGGTGCTTTGACAGTGAGTAGCAGCATTAGTTCCTAACCCTGCCTGCACATGAGGAAGCTGCACCAAACCAGGAAAGCTGCGTGCAGGAGCAAGCATGGGTCTCCTGAGCAGAGCTACGCAATGCAGTGCTTACAGAGCAACTCTGGCTCCTGCCTGCAACCTGTTTCTGAAGAATTCTGGCTCTTCCCTATATACGTCTACCATCGGTCACGTGAGGAAATGCAGGCTTGCAGTTGCGTGTGCCTACGTGTGTCCCTTTTGGGTGGGTGCTTTCTAGCCCTCCAGTGCTTGTTAGAAGCAGCCAGCCAGCGGGTGTTTGCTTTTAGGCAGCTTCTTAAGAAATGTTTCGCATACAAATCCTTGTGTGTGCTTCTCTCCTTGATCAGTGAAGGGAGTAACCTGACCCCAGCTCATCACTACAATGACTTTCGGTTCAAAACCTATGCTCCAGTGGCCTTCCGCTATTTCCGGGAGCTCTTTGGGATCCGACCAGATGACTATCTGGTGAGTTGATGCTTGGACCAGGTTCCATCTGTTGTGTACTCTGTGTGACGGGTGTTTGTCCTCTTCCCCCTCTCGGAGCTATGGAGCACTGAGAGACCCTTGGCAAGCTCTGTGAGCACAGCAGTGGGTGCTATGTGACCCTGGGGTTTGCCTCTGTTAATGTTTAAAAGGAAGAGCCTTTGCGCTGAAGTTTCCTGTTGACGTCTCTCTCACCTCTGCGTTTCTCACCTTGTCCTCCTCAGTACTCTCTCTGCAATGAGCCACTCATTGAACTTTCAAACTCGGGGGCCAGTGGATCTCTCTTCTATGTATCCAGCGATGATGAGTTTATCATCAAAACGGTTCAGCACAAAGAGGCTGAGTTCTTACAGAAGCTGCTGCCTGGCTACTACATGGTAAGTCACTTGGGCAAGGCTTTCTCTGCGAGCTAGGGAAGGGTCCCCCAAACGTACAAGTGTGACAGATACTGCTGTGTACTGCCTGGTAGATGTGAGTGGAGGTTTAATCTGTGCCCCAGCTGAGCAGCAGCTTCTCTCTCAACTGTCCAAACTAGATGTTTTTGCTGTGATGATATCGCAGAACCACAATGGTTTTCTTCAGAATTCTGTCTAGTGCTTTCTGCAGCCACAAGAGTTAAGATCCATCTTTTATTCTGATGTATTTGGCTTGACCTAAGCACCAAATTTAAAAAGGCTAAGCACAGGATCTTCCTTCGAAGCCTTCCCGGCTTAGCTTCGGTGTGAATGAGCAGCCAAGTCCGTCCTTCCTTCCTGCAATCTTTAGCTGACCCATTCGGCTTTGCAGAGAGGTTATTAACAACTGTAGACATCGCCCATCTGTTCCCTGTGTTCACCTGCCCTTGTCTCTTAGCTTCTTTGGCAATGGCTGTGAAGCGTTGCCAGCTCCATTTCAATATAGAAGCACGGGAAGGAGCAAATAGCTCCTCTGACTGGCACGCGAATAACCAGAATGGCTTTAAAGGTATTTCTTTGTCTTCGGCGTTTCAGAATTTGAACCAGAACCCAAGGACGCTGCTGCCAAAGTTTTATGGCTTGTACTGTGTCCAGGCCGGAGGCAAAAACATTCGCATTGTTGTGATGAACAACCTACTGCCGCGCTCTGTCAAAATGCACCTGAAATATGACCTGAAGGGCTCCACCTACAAACGCCGAGCATCCCAGAAGGAGCGGGAAAAGGTCTTCCCAACATACAAGGACTTGGATTTTATGCAGGACATCCCTGATGGCCTCTTCTTAGACTCTGACATGTATAATGCTCTGTGCAAAACGTTACAGAGAGACTGTTTGGTAAGCGGAAGGGTGAAGGGCGGTGTGGAGAGTTATTTCCTTTTTCTGAGCCTTTCCCACGAAAAGGAGATGGGAGCTGCCACCCTTGTAGCCTCTGCCCTGGGGTGGTGACTTAAAGAACACGTTTTTTTGGTGATGGTGTGCACAAAAAGCAGGACCTGGACCCCAGTTTCGTTCAATGCCAACCTGAGTTAAACCCAGCACTGCCTCTAGAGGTGGAGGAAGCAACCTCTGCCAAGGCTGAGCTCTGGAGCAGGGCAGGATCCGGGGAGAGGGGTGGGGTGCTTGACCAAGTCTGGTCCTGAGTTGTCAACCGCCTTTGGGCGACCCTGCAGAAGTCAGTGTTCTCCCTGGCTTGGGTCCCGGTCTGCACAGGAGGAGTGCTGATAGCTTTCCTCTAACTCCCTGTGGCGACTAGAGATGAGCTGAGCTGACTGCACAAGCTGTGGATTAAAAGCCGTCCCCTCAGTATGCTCTAGGTAAAACAATGCTGAGTACGCTTCTGAAAACATCTGCTCTGACAGTTTCACGGGGCTTGCAATAACGAGTGAGACTTTGTTGACTTCTTGTCCAGGTCCTGCAGAGCTTTAAAATCATGGATTACAGTTTGCTTGTGGCAATCCATAACATCGATCTGGCACAGAGAGAGCACGCGATGGCAGACGGGACATCCCAGACTGATACGCGGCGACCTGCTGCCCAGAAGGCCCTCTACTCGACAGCCATGGAATCCATCCAAGGAGAGGCCCGGCGAGGTGGCACCATAGAAACAGATGACCAGTAAGTCTGTGTCGGTGTTGCTGTTCCCAGCGAAGGACTGCGAGGAGTGAGGGGTAAAACCCAAGCTTGGCTAACGGAGACTTAATTTAGCTGCAGGCTGGGCTATACAGGATTGCTGTCACGCAGGGCAGAGAGGTCTCCGTGTCAGATTTTGTGCTTTTATCTTTGATTTCCCTTAATGCACAAAAGATGATTTATTTTTTTTTTTCTCGCCTTCCAGGTGGCCTTTGAGAGTTCTCTCCCCACTGGTTATTGGCAGCTCCAGCTAGTTTTTTCCATCCATCTCGAAGAGGCAGAGTGCTTTGTTAGATCAGACTTAATGGCCCATAAAGTCCAGCTGCCATCTTAGTATGGATGGTAGTAGATGGTCTTTACAGTTGCTTGGTCTCCTCTCATGGATCAGTTGGGATTAATCCTTTATCTTCAATTAAATTGTCATACAGAGGGAAGAGGGGGGGTCAGTTCTTGGGAGGTTTAGCTAACTTACTGAAATTTTGCTCTGCATTTTGCATTTGCATTTTGCTCTGACTTGTCTTCCCCAGTTTGTTAGCTGAAACAGTAGGTGCCTCCCGCATGTTGACACTTGTTAAATAGTTCGCATAATATTCAGCCCACGCTAGGCAGCGTGCGAGAGGCAGTGGGGTGTGAGAACACCCTGTTTCTTGTCCTTTTCTAGGATGGGAGGCATTCCAGCCCGCAACGCGAAGGGGGAGAGGCTGCTGCTGTACATCGGCATCATTGATGTGTTGCAGTCCTACAGGTAAGAAACATTCAATAGCTGCTTTGTACCTCCTAAGGCTGAAGGCCACTTTCCAGCATTGCTGGAAAGCCCCTGCTTGATTGTCAAGATTGGCTATCAAGAAATAGTTAGGACACAAATCAACTTTTTTTTTTTTTTTTTTACCACTTTCTATTTTCTTGAAGTCGAGCATTTTGGAAGCAATTTCTGGGTCTTGCTTATTGTATTTACTTTGTGTTCCTGGAATAGATCTACTCTTATGAAGTTGTTTGCATGCTGTGGTGGTTGTACACAGGCGCAGTGCAGGAAGTGGCAAGGAAAAAACAAGTGGTGGCTTAAAATGGCCATAACCACTTCTCCCTGTAAAACAAAAAATAGCTGTAAGGCTTGCCTTTTCTTCTATTTATATTAAAATGCAACATGCAGAGGGTTACATACGTAAAATCTCTGTTAAATGTCATTGCAAGTTAACTGCCCTCGAGAATTATGCCTGTGAAACTCTCCCCTTGGGAGAGTGAACTGTGCAGTCAGCCCCAGTGTCTGTTGTCTTAGAAAAATGGGACAATGAAGAGAACCTAAAGGCAAAGTAGTCTGCGTTTTGGGGTTTGTTTGCCACTCTGGTCAGAAGCCAGGCTCGGTACTGAGCGAGCATGCTGTGACACAGACAGTGGGGACTGGCTGTGAAAATTGTTCTTTATTTTTTCCTTTCTCAGATTTGTCAAGAAGCTGGAGCACTCTTGGAAGGCCCTTGTACACGATGGGGTAAGTAGAAAAATAGCACTTTTTAACGTGTTTAGCAATAATACCAGTGTCTTTTTGAACTGTGCTATCTGTCCTTGCTCCTTCTGGGCACAGGATCCTGGATTTCTAAGGCATGTATGTGTTTACCCTCTTATATAAAAGTAATACTTTCTAGGTACTCTCAGAAATGGTGGTGGTGTTAATGCTGATCATCTACTTGTTTGTTCACAGGTATTGATTGCTTCGTATATAATGCCTACTGTTTGTAGCTAATCTGCTTCTCACAGCTGCTAGTGAGAGCGACGATGAGAATCCCTGACTGTTCCTAGTCCAACATAGCGTGTGTTTCCAGGCTAGTAGCCTGAGAGAAGCTCACGTTAACCTTGGTCACTTAATTAATTAAGATTCACATGTTAACGTTTGTCCCTTGGACTTCCAGGACACTGTATCTGTGCACAGACCCAGCTTCTATGCCGAAAGGTTCCAACGGTTCATGTGCAACACAGCATTCAAGAAAATACCACGTAAGTACCTCCACACAGCTGTACCCTTGGCAACTGCCGTGGTTTCTGGCTTCTCCCTGCTTGGCAGCTGTGGTTTGGGAAGGTGGACGGCAGCATGCAAGAGCTTTAGGAAGTCTGTTGTGCTGTGTCACCCCTTCCTTCCTCCTAGATTGTTCTTGCCTCACAGATGTGACCGTGTAGGAGCTGTTTCGTACATCAGCTTGTTCCTTCAAGGCACAACCCTCGCACCAGACTGTCACTGAGAAGTTGCTGCATCAGGTCTTTTAATCCTTCCTTGAATGTGTTAGAAAGATGTTTTATGTG
>VZTL01060723.1:57000-78099 GCA_013400535.1 Scopus umbretta
TTTTTTTTTTTCCCCTCTGATCCTCCCCTCCCACTGCAGCCGTCCCCGCTGAGCCCTGACCTCATGATGTCATGCTGGGAGTAGGACGCGCGTTGCTGGTTCTTGTTTAACCAGCCTGCCTTTCTATCATTTTCCCCCCTCTCCTACACGTGAAACCCGAGACCCCTCTCTGTCCCTTCCCCCCCCCACGCCCTTTTTTTTTTTTTTTTTTNTCTCCCCCCCCCCCCCCTTTTTTTTTTTTTTTTTCCTTTTTTCCTCCCTCTCCGCTCCATCCAGAAGCTCCTTCCCATCAGGTCAGTACCGGGCTCGGGTCCCTGGCACAGCGGCTGCCTCTTCGGAAACGCAGTGGGGACGGTGTTTGCAAATTGCGCCGCTAAAGGCTCGCTAGATAAGCAAATTCTTAGGAGATCAGGAGGCAGAGAGAGAAATCTCGTGTGCTGGCAAGGGGTTGGGTGCTGTGATTCGGAAATGGGCTGTGTGGGTTCAGGCTGTGATTGCAGAGCAAGCGAATGGATGTGGGAGCTGGGGCGTGTCGCTGGGGTGATGGCCAGGGGACCTTGTGCATCACCTGAGGTGCAGCTGCTGAATGGCAAAGGGCGGAAAAGCATTTGGGGTTGTGGAGGAGCGTGGGACGGGAGTGAGGGAGAGGCACGAGCAGGGGCTGCCGGGTGCAGGCACCCAGTTAAGGCTCCGTGAGGGCTGGGGATGTGGGGGTGCCGGTTCCCTGCACGGTCTGTCCCCCACGTTGCTTTGCTGCTCTTGATGCTTCTCCTCTGCCTGCTTCCTTCATCCCCAAAAGGGGAAGGTATTATTTCCTCCCTGATAAGGAGGAGAAAAGGGGGTGCAAGAGATTTAATCCCATGTCTGTGGATCCGAAGATTTTAATGTTGGATCCACGGGCATGGAAATAAATAACGACTTGGAATGTGCAAGAGCCATTCTTAACGTTAACCTTCGTTTCTCTTCTGACCTGTGTTACCTCTTCCAAAGCTTGGCTGAATCCCTTCTGCCTTTTATATTAGCAAAGCTAATTATAGTGCTGGAAAGTAGCGAGGGGCGGCTGATGAACACTGAAGTTGGAGAATCTGTCTGGCACCGTGCTAGATACCAGCAGGTGGTTCCCAGAGCAGCCGGCCCAAGAGGGGCCTACACGGAAGTGAAGGAAGCGGAGAGGGGAAGGATGTAGCTCCAACAGGTACGGGGTTTCAGCGGGGCGGGATCCACTGGTGGCAGAATGAGTCCTGATGTGATGGGAGATGGTCCTGGGATGGGTGCTGGCCTGGCTCTGTTGCTGTGGCGTTCACATCACCCCATGCCTCAGTTTCCTCGCAGGTAACAGGGAGCAGGGCCTAAACCCAACTTCATCAAGAGTGTGAGCTCGTTAGGACGTTACCGTACGCCACATCTCGCTTAAGAGGGAAATGCTGTTTGGAGATGGAGAGAAAACCATAGTCCTCTTGCAGGTTCAGCATACAGTTTTCTGCTGGGTTGACAGCAGTGCAGCCTGTGTTTTCTGAGCAAGCAGTCCTTCCAGGTGATTCCTTAATAGCTTGCTGTCAGACTAATAATATCTCTTAAAATCCTTTCATCTCTGAAATCTTGTTTACTTTTTGGCCTCAATTTGGGCAGTAAAGCGACACTGTTCTGTGTCACTTGAAAAATACCAAGTTGGTTTCAGCATCTTACTGGGGGAAAGAGCTCTGGCTGGCTGCTTGCAGGAAATTTTCCTTTTTGGAGATACCCTGTTTGGAGCAGGGCACTGTGAGTGTTGCAGGGAGAAACTTAAATGAAACCATTTAAACAAACCCCACTCATTTTAAAGTGTCTGCTCGTACCAACTTGTACAAAACTTGTCAAAATCACACTTCTGGACCCAAACCAAAGGAAAGCTGCGCGTTTATCTCGCACAGTCTCTCGACCATGAAATCCGGGCATCGTCTCTGCAATGCTCTGGGCTCTGCTCCTGGCTGCGCTTTCTTTGGCGAGCTGCGGGGAAGGCAAGGCAAGGCTGCTGGGCTGCTGCTTTATCGGTGCCGGGGCAGATGCCGCCGATCCCGTCCCTCCCTGGCACCAGCTGCGAGCTGCATCAACCATTAATGTGGCTGTTCCGTGGGAGCACGGCGGCGGGAGGAGCTGCCCCTGGAGGGAAGGGAAGGGGAACAGATGAACGCTGGCTGCTGCATAAATAACCAAGAGCGGGGCTACCGCGGGCTTTTCTTTCCTGCTCTCCACTAGTTGCCAGAAAACAGGGAGCTGGGGAGGATTTGGAGAGCAAAGGGAGGCACTGAAAGGGAGAAAAGCTGCACCAGGTGCTACAAGTTTCTTGCTCGGGGAATGTGCCCCTGTCCTCCCCTGCTGCGAGGTCCTCTGAGGATTGTCTCTGCCGGGGAGTGAGGTTGTATAACACCCAGCGCTCGTTCGGCTCATTAAAAACAGTTGTTCTCACCGGTGACGTCTCCTCTGCACAAAGGCTGGGGCTTTTTAGCAGGGGATCAGTTTTAAAATAACTCCAGGGATCCCGGGAGGACGAGACAGTGATCCGCTCGTCTCCCTGCCGGCCAGGTGAACCTGTCGTTATTATTTTGTGTTTTGCAGATACTGGCAGAGGTTTGTTTTTCTCCAGGGCTCCCTGGGCGCTGGCAGCCCGAGGGAGGCCACCGGTTCGAGGCCTGGGAGCAGCGGCACGGGAACAGGTTTGTCAAAGGTTTCCTCTGTGCCTCGGAAGCTAATCCTGCCTGTCACGTGGTGCCGGGAGCGCAGCCGTTCCCGCTGGCCTCGGACGCGGCGGCAGCAGGCAGGGCAGCAGGCAGGGCCGCAGGCCCCCCCGGTGCATGTACGCGGGAGGGTGGCGCAGGGCGGGGGCTTAAACCCAGCTTAACTTTGTTCCAAAGTCGGGTTTTGAAGGTTTTTGTTGTTTTGGTACAAACTTGCTGGCGGGCAGCAATTCCCCGCAAGGGTCGGAAGGGAAACAGGAAAAGCAGCTTTTAAAAATAGCAAGCCCTTGAAATAGTCCCAGCGTTCGGCCTCTTTTGTCTGAACCGCTCTGGCTGCTCCAGAGCGGTCCCCGTTCGCCCCGCCGGCTGGTGGGCTGGGCTCCGCAGCAGTCGGCCGGGGGCCCGGTGCATCCACAGACGGTGCCCACCACTCCTGGGCCAAAAACGCACAGTGGGAAGCCCGTCGGGTGCTCTTGGCATCGAGGGTGAGTGTGCAGTCCTCCGTGCCCCTGCCAGACCCAGGGCTGAGCGGCGTTTCGGAGCCCCGTGCTTGCGAGAGCCGGCGTGGCCGCAGCTTCGATCGGAAAGCAGATCTCGAAAACCGTGCGAGCGTTTTAAGGGCTGCGTGGTGGGCGCAGCTGGATGGTTTCCAAGGGCAGGATCCTTCGAATATGTTTTAAGACAACCCAGTGCGGGGCCAGCGTAGGAACGTGGTGTGGAGATGGAGAATTGCCTCGGATTTCGTGTATGGGCGAGGATGTGGAGTGGCGATGGGTGAGCCGTTATTCAAGCTTGGGTGCAAGCGGAGCTGGCACGTTTGGGGTTTTTAAGCATCAGGAGTCTGGGGAAAGGAAAGCAGCGTCGTCTCCACGCATGCTGTGGCCAACTTTGCTGTCAGCGTCCTTCTGAAACAGCAAGCTGGGCAACTCCCCTCCTAAGGAGCAAATAAGCTTTTCTTTTAAGGGAGGCTTGGCGGCTGGAAAGATTTTTAACAACGTTTTATCATTTTGTGGTAGACTAGACAAGCAAACGAGCCATAAAAGTAACAGTTGTGTTTCAGCAGTTACTCATTGTCTTATTATTTTAGCCTGTGAACCTGATAAACTTCTTGCAGTGGTTCCCCTCAACTGGACCAGTTCAGGGTCAGCGTCTTGGCAGTGCTGCGATGGAGCTGGGGCCGGTGTAAGCTCTGGGCCAGCTTTTCTGCATTGCTAATGGGAGCTCTCGGCCTTGGTTTGTCTGGGCCTCACCTCTGGCAGTCCTCAGGTGGGGGATGATCTGCTACGCCTAGGCTCTTGCGCGGTTGAGTTGGGTAGAGAGATGCTTGGCTGGCTGCAGGTCTGTGGACCCAGACCTGGAAAGTGGAATCTCCTCTTCCTCATGGTTGTTCCTCCAAAGCTTGTGGATTTTTATTGTCTTTGCTGGGCCATGGAGGGCAGCAACCCAAGACCTGCGTCTTGCCCGGCCTCCTGCTCTTCTGAAAGGCAGAAACCTGAACTGCGTTAGCAGGACTGCTTCCTCTTCCTGCCAGGGACCAGCTAAAATGCATCCCCGCCGTGCCTCGGCCAGACACCGTTATGTCCCAGGTATCTGCGCTTGTTTAATTAGCGTGCTGGGCTGCCGATCGCAGTTCCCGCACCCCGTTTGTGTAGGATCGGACAGCGGTGACACAGCTGACCCCGGGGCAAAGCTGTACTGCACCAGCTGCACCCTCCCTGTACATCCAGAGCCCGGGCAGCCGCACTGGACGCCGGGGATGGTTTTGTGAACAGCAGGCTAATGTGAAACTGTCTCCTTCTGCCTGAAACTGAAAGCCTGCTGACTATTGGTGTGATTTGCTTTTGCTGGGGGGGGTGTGTGTGTGTGTGTGTGTGTGTGTGTGTGTGTGTGTATTCATTATGCAAATAGCGGGCTGTGGCTGCCCTGCTTTTCAGCTCTAGCTCCGTCTCTCCAGCCTTGTGCTGGTTTTAGCACAGCGTTGATGATTTCAGTTCAAAACCCTGTGTAACCTTGGGGTGGCTTGTAGAGAGGTGATGTCTGGCATTCCTGACTTTAGGAGTCACCTACCGAAAGGCTACAGCTGGCGGGCACAATGCAGCTGGGTTGGCAGCGTGGTTGGTGTGGGAAGGGGATCTTTGGGATGGAAAGGGGACGCTAATATCTCCGTGGTTTTGGACTCGGCAGCGTGCGCTGACTTCCATCTCCGGCCAGGGATTTGGGTTACCCAGCTCAGCCTCCTTGCCGATTCCGGGACGTGTCCCGCTCCCGAGTGGCCCATGGCTTGCTGACCGTGTGCCATCTTCCGGCAGGGCAGCCAGCAGTGCCAGCTACGAGGCCTGGCCCTGGTCTGCACGCTGCGCAGAGGTGCACGGCCCTGCCTGGTGTTTTCCATCAGGGTAACCATCTCCGTGGGGTGTTATTTGGGGTGATCCTGTGCCCCGTGTGCTTTGATGTGTTTTTGGTAGCAGGCAGGATCACAGAGCTGGGACTTTCAGATGTGGAGTCTGCTGGCCTCTAATTGAGAGCCAGAGCTGTGATGTTCAGGGCAGGCTGGCAAACAAGTTTGGCAACCCTCTGGTCGGCGGCTCTCCCTTGTCCAATGCAGAGAGGATTTGGGGATCTTTTTCCCCAGATGGGTTTGGATCTCTGGCTCTGACTCTCCCCCGTGCCATGGTTTCCCAAGCTGTGAAGCCAGGGGACGGTGACCACTGATGGACAGTCAGATTGGCTCCGAGCCACACGACGACCACCACGGACGGGTCCTGCCAACGCTTGGGAAGGCAGCCTGCGTGCAGAGGGCCTGCACACGGTGGGATGCCGTTGCCCCCTGTCAGAGAGCTGTTTCCACGCAAAGCTGGTGCTTGTTGTAAACTCTTTGAGGCAAGATAGTCAACACCACTTAGCCAGTAAGGTTAAAAATACCCTTCCCTTCCCCCACTCGTTGGCTTTGTTTTGCCTAAGAAAAATAGTTCTTTTGCCTAAGAAAATAGTTGTGTTTTGAGCTACCAAAATAACTCCCCATGTCAGCCTGGTAGAGTTCGAGGAGGAGCTGGGCTCTTCCCATCTCTGCTGTCTCCTTTTTGATAGGAGTTACTGATTCAAGACCACGACTCTCCTCTTCCATCAGAAGGGGCTGAGTGAGAGACCTTAGACTTGGGATTTCGAAGAACAACAAAAAAAAAACAAACCCTCGCTTCTGGGGCAAAGGCCTTCCTGTTACCACCAAACAAGGGAAAATACTCGTGTAATCAATCCTGCGCAGGGACTCCTGCGAGGAGGAGCCTCCCTTTCGGTGGGAAGCCACCACTTGAAGAGCATCTCTGAGAGCGTGGAAGCGACGAACGGTTTGAAAACTATTTAATTCCTGCCTTAAAGCTGTGAGCTTTTAAAAAGAGACAGAGGATCCAGAATTGGTTTTGCTTTTAAAAGCAGAGATGCTAAACGAAGGGCGTGGTTGGCCAAGACAAAGGTAGGGTGTTTAAGGCAAGAAAGGCCAGAACCTTTCTAGTGAGGGGCTGGGAAGGAAACATTTAAAAAGATCAGTGGGATATATTTAAAACCCGTCTGTGAGCCCAGAGAAATCGGGTGCTGTGGTTTCGTTCTTTCCCGATCGGAGACCCTGATAAAAAATGAATTACGGGTTTATGGCAGAGGAGGTCTTGAGCACAAAATAGAAGTAATAAGCCAGGCTGAGCACTGGCCTGGTCCTTTGTGGCATTAGCACGCGAGAGCTCCCTGTTTCCCTTAATCAGCGGTAAGAGGAGCCGGTGGTGATGCAAGCCAGCGCTTCGGAGATGGGAGCAACCTCTTTGTGCCCAGAGCCAGGCTGCTGCGTGCAATCTTGCCTCTGCCAGCACCTCCAGGTTCTGGTCAACCCAGCAGAGTTCACCGTCTTACTGCCGCTCACTCATGTGTCCTCCTGTTCAGGAGAGAAGCTCTTCTTGGCGGCTTTGTGTTTTTAGCCCTAGCCTCTTTTTTCCTGGGGGCTATGGTGGGGGATATATGCCTTGCCGGGGGTGCAGGAAGGCTGGCTCCTCCAGGTCGCTTGTGAGCCATCCCCCGGCACAGACAAAAGCGATGTCGAGCCTGAAGATGGATCCGTTGTCATCCTCAACCTTCAGGCTCCGCTCAGCTCACTGACCCAAAGCTGCTTTGAGGATGGAGCTGGCGCTCTTTCCCTCTGTGCTGGATAGAGGAGGATTTCCCTCATGTCACCTCTTTTCTTCTTGGGAATCTTTTCCAGCATAGCAACCTGCTTCTCTCTGCTTTACTGTAAATATTTGTATCCTGCTAAACGGTGATTAGAAAAGTCATTTGAAAAACAAATGTCCTTGTGTCACGCTGTTCTCAGCAGAGATCCTGTGCTGAAGAACCAGATGGCAGCGCTGGAAGAGGAGCGTAGTGTTTGGTATCTCTCCCCGCTGCAGTATTTTAAAGCCTGGTGCTTTTCCTTCTGGTCCTCTCACCGACGGCTTTCCTCTGCTGAGGTTGCGGCTGAAGTCCTGCATCACCTGGAGAAGCATGTGGTGAAAACTCCTTTTAGAAAGCAGGGTGAACTTGTTGAAATCTTCCAGAAATGAGTCTGCTTCCCCAAAGCCAGTGCTGGAAGGAGATGTTTAGCTGCACAGACCACTGGCCTGCTGGGCAGAGCAAAGTCTGGGCAGGCACATGCAGGCAGTCATGGCAACCAGCAGCAAAGCTAATTTTTCTTTTTGGGATCTAGATTATCAGCCTTCTGTGGGGACAGTCTCTTCCCTCCTAAACGCAGGCACGTTTTGACTTCATCCCAAAGTGGAATAGGACATTTGGTTAAAAACCCCACATGTCTATGGGGAGATAAAGAAGCACAATCCTACTTGTGCTCTTTGAGACCTTATTCCTGTGTATTTCAGCCTCACAAAGACGATCGTCCTGTTGCTAACAGAATCCCCTCCGGCGCCTGGCTGGTGAGGCCTGTGCCGTAGCATCCTTGGCGTCCCTGGGGGCGACTGCTCTGCCGTCACGGGAACATCGCTGGCTAGAAGGTGGCTCTGCTCTTCACCTCGGTGGCTTTCCATTTTGTGGCGAGGATGCCTTCCTCCAAGGTCGCCCTTTTCTTGTCTCCAAGTGGCTTGTTCCAATGTCAAATCCCTTGTGCTTTTGCAGGCAAGAAGTATTACTCTTGCCCCGCAGAGCTGCCTTTTCCATGCTGTCTTCCCCTTCAGCTTTAGTGGAGATTTAAGTGCCAACGAGCACTCCCTCTGCTAAATTCTTCCCCCGCAGTGCTGTGGCGGGATCTGTGGGTCGGCAGACGGGGCTGCTTGGGCATCGTGGAAACAATGCCGGTAAAAAGTCGCCCACTTGCATTTGTCAGCGGCGTTCTGGAGCAGCAGATTCCTTGGTGGCCCACAGACCCCACGCTGTACCCGGCAGAGATCCCCTTGGGGTGACCTATGGTGAGAGTTAAAAATAAAGCTAGACTAAGCCTCCTTACTAAGCTGTCTGTCAGGAAAACCAGTCTTTACAACCCCACTAAGCCTGAGAATAGCTGAATTGGGCATATAAGGGGGTTTGCCAGGTACCAAAAAAAGACCAAACCACGTGTGAGAGCAGTCCCAAGGCTGTTTCTGAACCCCGTTTGGCCTCCACGTGGCTTTGTCACCAGGTACTCGTGTTGGAGAGGTGCAGGCTGGTCAGGAGTCTTCCAGCTGCACAAGGTAGTAAGCAGTTTTTGCTTCAGATGCAAGTGGAATGGAGCTGTGATCGCTGCCGCTCACCTCCAGGGAAACCCAGGCTGGGTGGGAGCTGCTGCTTCCCCGAGGCCAGGTGCTGCCATGGAGGTGATGGGCAGCAGCTCTGCTTGTTTCCTCCATCCACGTCCGATCTGGGAAAGGAAGACCACTGCAGGATGGAGCTCTTTGCCACAGGAGCGTGCCTGATGCTCCTTGTACACCGTGGGGGTCTCCAAATCGCCACGGAGGCTCAGAGGAGCTTTTCCAAGGATGCAACGCTTCCCCTGCGCAGCAGCAGCGGGTGAGGAGTGCTTTCCTGGCCTGCGACGTGGTGCCCTCTCCCAGGGAAGCTGCGCACTGCCAGCCTGCAGCCATCAGTCAAAGCCTTTCTGCGACCGGCGGGAAGCTGGAGCGTCACGTCGAGGCGAGGTGAAGGGCCTGAACGCCGAACTGGCCGCTCCGGGTTGCGTAGGGGCGAGGGTGAACGTAGTGCGATCTCCAAGGCACGAGGCTAATACAGGGACGTGTCTGAGAAGAGACGCTGCTGCTGCGGGGGAAAGCTAGTCTACATTCATCCCTCATTAGATAGGAGAGATGGAAGCCAGCTTCGTTAGTGCTGCTGCCTGTTTGGCCAATGCCGAGAATCCATCCATCCATCCATCCCACTCCTCACAAATAAGCGGACAGGACTGAGGAAATTACTAAATCTTTATTAAAAGACTATATATCACAGCAGCATGTTTGCGGGGACTCGGAACCGCTCCTTTCTGCAGCAACTGGTAGGACAAGGGGACGGATGCTGCGACCCGAGGATGTGACAGCTGAAGGTGCCTGTAACGTGCCACCGGCTGGGAGGATGCTCTGCCTAATCTGTTGAGACAAACGCTGCAGGTTTTCCGCCTGCCGGTGGTTTGGCAGGTTTCAGAGCAGTGACTTGTTTCTGGCATAAATCACGGCAAGGCCGAGGGCTTCCAGCACTGGATTGCAGGGGCTGCCGGCTCCCCGGCTGCTGCCCATGCTGGCTAAACTTCTCCAGTGGCACTGGTGGGTTTTAACTGAACCGAACTTCCCGGGAGGGAATCCTTCCCTTTCGCCAACAGCAGATTTACCCACGATACGTGCTGTTCTCGTCCAGGCTGCTGCGGCACAGGGCTGCTGGTGGATGTTGCCACGGCCGTTGGAGCGTTTGCCTTGCTGCCTGTCCTTCCCGCTGCCGGCGGCTGCCACCGCGCCGCAGGGACAGCCAGGCAGGCTGTGAATCCCCTCGGAGCGGTTGGACCAGGCTGTCAGCTGCGGCCATTTCCCTGATGGTGTAAGCTGTGCTGTCCGAGGAGCGGATTTGTGTCCTGCCGTGCCGGCAGGCAGGCAGCGAGTGCTCCAGTGGCCTTGGCTTAATCTGCGGCAGCTGAGAGGCAGCGCAGAGAGCTGGGGGAAGAGGCGGCTGCCAGGGCTGGCTCTCCGTGGGGCTGCAGGGTGTTTGCATTTACTCCTCACAGCCTCTGAGATTAAAGGTTTCTCTTTTTTTTTTTTTTTTTTTTTTTTTTTTTTTTTTTTTTTTTTTTGGCTTTTGCTGATTGTTTTAAGGAGTTACCATCCGCTCTCCGTGCTAGGAGTGGAAAGCCTGAGGGCAGCGTACCCTGATACCATCCCCAAGACCCCCCGTTCCCTCCCGGCAGACCTGCTTCACCCAGACAGACAGACACGCGTCCAGCTGCTCTCAGCACGTGGGGCGTCCCCTGTCCTCCTGCCTAGAGGGATCCTGTGCCTGGTTATCCTTATAAATCAGAGTCTTTCCTGCTGTCTAAGCCACATCCCCTGGCTGCAGCTTAATCCTGGGATTTCTTACCCAGCCTGCAGCAACAGGAGGAACATTATTCCCTTTGTCTCTGCCGCAGCCATGTTTTGAAACCTGTTGCCATGTCTCCCCTCAGCCTCCCCTATTTCTTCATCCTTTGCTCCGCAGCCCACGTGTTCGAGGTCTCTTATCCGAGTCTTCTTGTTACTGTCCGGATGCCTTCCTCGTGAGCTGTGTCCTCAGGGGGCTGGCCTTGGGATGGCCTTGCTGCTGTCAGGGGAAAGGACAGTTTCTGCATCGTATCGGGTGCCCCTGATGAACCTGTTCTCCTTGTGAGGTGTTTGCTCTTTCTGCAGCTATCTGGTCCTGACTTGCATCCGCCTGGTGATTCATTGCAACCCGCCGATCCTCCGCCGCGGAGCCGTTGCCCTTCCTCAGCTTGTATGTACGTGGGGAATTGCTCCGGCTTGGGGCAGTGCTGTCCTTGCCAGGCTGCATCCCGTGGTCTCAGATGTTTCTCCCAGGGTGCTGGGATCCTTCTCAACCTTCTTCTGTCCTGGCTGGGGATCAAAAAAATGATATGCAAACAAATGAAGCCAAAAAGGCCGCAAAGTGTTGCTGTTTGCCCAAGGGGTGCGAGGCTGGGGTTCAAAGGGAGGCAGCATGGGGATTTTGTGCTTAGCGTGGGGCTCAGGAGGAGCAAGTTCCCATCTGTGTCTCTGCTACGTCTCTCTGACAGCTTCGTCTGCATGCCCGGGTCATGGTGCTAATACTCCTTGTTGCTCTGTTGCAGATTCTGCCATATTCCCCACCATGGGTGACATGAAAACTCCAGATTTTGATGACCTCCTGGCAGCTTTCGATATTCCTGACATTGACACGAATGAGGCCATCCATTCTGGCCATGAGGAAGCTGACGCTCACATCAAGCAAGTCCCTGGGGAGCCAGGACCCCCTGACCACGTCCTCCCCCACACGGATATCACTGCTGTCAGTGTGATTGTGAAGAACACCGTCTGCCCCGAGCAGCTCGATGCCCTGGATGGGCGCAGTAAAGATGGGCACGTCATCGGGCCCCGCTTGCTGCAGAATGGCTTTGGGGCCACCGAGATGCCGAGGTCCCCCACCTCCAGGTCTGTGGAAGCTGTGGCATCTTCCAACGGGGAGTGTTGGGTGAAGGAAAAAGGCCCCAAACCCCTGGATATCTTCTCCCACTTTAGCCCTGATCCTAACGAAGACAACGCTGCCAACCTGATTGACAGACCCCGGGAGTGTAAGCCGAAAGAGAAATCACTCGCCGTGCCCTCCCTCTCCCCGTCTCCCACCCCGTCGCTGGACTGCAAAGAGCCCATGGGAGAGAGCACGGAGAACCTGCCCCCGGCTTTCCCGCAGTCCTTTGAAACAAGCCAGGCAGGGGGTGCAAGCGGGTCCCCTCCTACCATCCCCTGCATCAAAAAAGAGGAGTCTGACTCGGAGGAGGTGGGCCGTGAAGCCAGCCCGAAGGGTTTGGTTGCAGCCTTGGGTGACAGTCCCTTGGATCACCTGAAATCGGTCACCGTTCGCTACTCCACAGATGATTCTCCCATCACATCCTGGCCCGGTTCTGACCCAAACCTCGACAGCAGCGCCAGCAACCTTCCTGAAGTGAAACGCTCGCCTGCCAGCCCGCAGGAGCCGTTCTTCAAGCCTTCCTCACCGGTGGTACAAAGCCCCAGACTTTCTGCTTCTCCAAAGCAGCTGGACAACATCTCCCTCAAGGAAGAGCAAGAAGTTCTGGAGAAGTCGATGGGAAGTCCACAGAGCATGTCCAGCGCTGAGGAAGAGGAGGAAGAAGAAGACAACAACAACGATTCCCCTTCTTCCAATTCCTCGCGGCCCCTGAAAGTGCGGATTAAAACCATCAAAACATCTTGTGGCAGCATCACCCGGACAGTGACCAGGGTCTCATCAGATTCAGAGCCGGGCTCCACCAAGGGGCCAGCCGAGCACAGCTCTCAGGAGACCTCTCTTGAGTGTGCCGGCTTCTCAGCATCGGCAGAGAAAGAGGAAGGGATCGCGCTGGAGGTGCCCAAGGAGAAAATGGAGCTCTCCAGCCCCTTGAAAAGCATCGAGGGGCCAAAAATCGTCAGTGTCCAGCTTGGCAACGGCACCAAGCTCAAAGGGACCGTCCTGCCTGTCTCCACCATCCAGAATGCCAGCAGCGCTATGCTGATCGCTGCCAGCGTGGCTCAGCAAAAATCCGTGGTGCTGCCAGCAAAGACGGGTAAAGCCGTGGCCAAGAACATCATCAATCTGGTGCCCCAGACCCTGCCCAAAGCTGACACCAGGACCAACATCAGCACCGTGACGCAGACCACCACCATCACCACCACGGCCAACCAGAAAGTCAATGGCACCACCGTCGTGATGGTGCAGCCGCAGAAGCCTTCCCCTACCATCGCGGGCACAGTCATTTCCAGGAGCCAGTCCAGCCTCGTGGAAGCCTTTAACAAGATCCTCAACAGTAAAAATCTCTTGCCAACGTACAAACCCAACCTGAATCCTCCGGCCGACGCGAGCCTCACCCTGCCTCCCTTCGGTTACCGCTGCCTGGAGTGCGGGGACTCCTTTGCCCTGGAGAAAAGCTTGGCTCGCCACTACGACCGGCGAAGCATGCGCATCGAGGTAACCTGCAACCACTGCACCAAACGCCTCGTCTTCTTCAACAAGTGCAGTTTGCTCCTGCACGCCCGGGAGCACAAGGACAAAGGCCTGGTGATGCAGTGCTCCCATTTGGTCATGAGGCCCATTGCTTTGGATCAAATGATTGGACAGCCGGACATCACCCCCCTGGTTTCCGTGACCTCCTTCCCCGCTAGCAAAGTGACTGGCGTGGCTCAGGATGCCTTGGCCACGGCCAACGGGGGTCAGGACCTCCCCATCCTGCCTCTGAGCAACAGCTCGGAGCAGACCAACTACAGCTGCTTCAGGTGCCTGGAGTGCAAAGAGCAATGCAAAGACAAAGCCGGGCTGGCCGCGCATTTCCAGCAGGCGGTGACCACAGGGACAACTAGCAGCACGGTACGTAGGTGGGAGGGCAGTGGGAGTTGGAGCCACAGCAAACCCTCCCTGGGGATGTGGGACAGAAGCGGAGGGACTCTCCAGATGTGATGTAGGCAGCGCCTGCCTGTGCACGCCCAATTCCTCACAGTGTAAAGCTCACGCAGGAAGGAAAACGCGCGAGCCGGGGTTCGGCTCATGCCCACGAGGCGCCGGGTGGAGGGGAGGGAGGCTGTTGTCGGCAGGTGATAAAGCTGCCCCACGGGTGCAGGAGCCGGGGTGCGACAGGGAGGGAAGAGCGGGTCCCCAGGCGTTGATGCCCTGCCTGCTGGCACCTGCTGCGGGACGTCCCTGCGGAGCCATGTTAGGGCCGTGGGCGCTGCTTCCTCTTTTCGCTGGCTTGAAGTACAAATGGAGTCTGGAGAAACCAGGGGGTGTGGGTTGGTTTTTTTTCACCACCCCCCTGCTCTTTGAGAGCCAACCTTGAGATCCCGGGCGCTTCCTGCTGCTGCCAGCACGTCCTCGTTTGTTAGGGCAGGCAGCATCCAGCAAACATACAGAATTAACGCTGCCGAGGGATGACCTTTAAAAGGCAAGGTGGTGAAAACAGGTCCACAGAGGAGCCCTGTTCTCCCTGTGGCATGACTTCACCTTTCCCTTTGTCCAGACCCGTTCAGCCCCCTCAGCCTCCTTTGCGTAGAAGGGATTTGCCCTTTCCTGGTGCCTCTCCACTTCGAAGCTGCTGCTGTAGCCAGGACGCTCTTCAGACGCAGATCTTACAGCCCTGCTGCTGCAGAGTTGGGCTGCTTTCTGTTCGAAGGGCACCAGGAGCTCCGAGATTCACGTGCTGATATGGATTGTCCCAAGGAGCTTTCTTTTAACAGGGGAGGATTTCTTACTCCCATCCCCTCTCCTAACCTTGGTGTTGATGGAGGGCTTGGGACGCAGTGAAGACGGGACGTCCGCACCCGCGGCAGGAGCAGTGAGCGTGCACAACGAGGAGGAGATCAGGGACAGGAGAGCCAGGGGAAGTCGTCCTTACCTCCCCGCAGGCACCTCCTGCCTGTGAATGCAGCAGCATGTTTCTGGCTCAAGAGAGAGCCCATCCTCGGGGAGCAGTTGAGCTCGGAAATTCAACATGAAGTTGCTGGCAGGGCAAAACCTGTTAACAGCCTTCACCTAGCCGAAGCAGCTTTGTCCCTGTACCCAGCAGACAGACTCCTCCCTAAACCAACACTGCCTGCAAACAACATTTTTTTTTCCTTTTTTAAAAAAAAAAAAGAGAGAGCCAGAGGCTTTCCTTGGCACAGCAAGGGATGGGGATGGCTGAAGCCGTAAGCCTCCATAATCCTCTTTCTCACCTGCCACCTTTCATCCCCTCCTCTTCCCGACGTGCCCCCCTGTCCGTGCTCCATCTCCCAGGCTGTTTTTAGCCTGTTCCCTGTCCGATTTCTCGGTCCCTCTTCTTGCCCTGCTGCAAATTCACCCTTGGGTCTCTCTTGGCAGCGCTTTGGACCCCAGCCTGGCAGCGAGGGGAGCCTGAGGACAGCTTGCTGTGCGTGGCATCAGGCTGGGGGCTGCTCCTTTCCTTCCTCACCCCACCTTTGCTCTGGTTATCGCATCTGTCAGGGCAGCTCCTATTGGAAGCCCCGTCCTGTTTCCTCGAGACCTGGTCAGCTTCTTCCCTCGACATCCCCATGTCCGTATCCCGGTGTGGAGTTGGAAATCATTTCAAAACAGTTTTGGCAGCTGGTTTGAATACGCCCCCGCTCCCTCCAGTAAAGCTCCCTTGCCAAGCGGCAGGCCCCTGTCTCACCCTTGGCACACGTGGCATCTGGGACCCATCGATGATGAAAAGCCTGGAAAAGGCATCTTGTCTGTGAAACACCCTCAACAGTTACCCAGCGCGCTGGCGCAAGCAGATTATCTCCTAAAACGTGCCCTGCAGAGTCCCGGCACTTCTCTTCCCCCAGCGGCACGTGGCTTGGAGCTGCTTTGGGTGTTACCCGTCCATCTGCGGAAGAGGCTTCAAAGCCCTTTTGTGCCACGTGGGTGTGTGCCAGGCTGAACCTCGCGATGCTCTTCTCTCCCCCAGGTTTGTACAACGTGTCCCATGATCATGTCCAACCGCTGCAGCTTTAACGCCCATCAGCGGATGCACAAAAACCGGCCTCCCCACGTCTGCCCCGAGTGCGGAGGGAATTTCCTCCTGGCGAACTTCGAGACCCACCTGAAGGAGGCCTGCCTGCATTTCTCCCGCAGAGTGGGGTACAGGTAGGGCACCGCAGCCTGAGCTGGGGGCAGAGGGACCTGGGGGGACGCTCAGGACCAAAGGGGAGAGTCCCACGTCTGTGGTGTGTTTCCATTTTGCAGATGGGGCAGGAATCCACGTTCCTTCCCACCGGTGCTGCATGCAGGGCTGAGGGAGAATGCCTCGCTTTACCCCTTCTCTGGTTTTCACCCCTTTAACCGGGGGGGAATTTGCCTCCTCCTGGGATTTCCTGGCCACTGTTTCACCTTGGTCATGGCTGGCGGCATCAGACCCCTGAAGTCTCTCCTTGCTCCTTCTGATGAGCTGCCTGGGCCCTGGATCCACCTGAGATGGGCAGGACTGGTTACTCCAAACTGGAGTCCTCCCAGAGCCCAGAACTGGTTTGGATCCTGGTGTCTGTTGGGGCAGGGGCTCTTCCCAAGTCCTGTGGTTGGGCAGGGAGCAGGCGTGGGCCCTTGTGCTCCTGTTTCTCTTTGCTGTTAGCGCGTGGCGTGCACCAGTCTCTGTGACGCCGCTGAGCTCCCCCGTGCTGTTTGTCCCCTACCCCTTGCCTCCCGCTCTCCTCCGCTCTCCAGGTGTCCCAGCTGCGCTGTGGTCTTTGGCGGGGTCAACTCCATCAAGTCCCACATCCAGACCTCCCACTGCGAGGTGTTCCACAAGTGCCCCATCTGCCCCATGGCGTTCAAGTCAGCCCCCAGTGCCCACGCACACGTCTACACGCAGCACCCCGGCTTCAGCAACCAGCAGTCCAAGTAAGTGTTCCCTGTGAGCTGACGTCCCGACACATCTCATCAGGAGAACTGGGAGCATCCTCAGTGGGTGGGGCCTTGCGGGAAGAGCTCACCACCAGCATGGGGAGCTGCATCCATCTCCTTTTTACTTTCCCATCCCTTGGCATGGGTCAGACTGTGCCCAGGGCTGCTCTCAACCCTCTTGCCAAAGCGGTTCTTCCCAGATGCTCTTGATCCAAACCCAGGCTGTGCTGACAGTGGTGGTGTTTCCTCCAACAGAATGATTTACAAGTGTGCAATGTGCGATACGGTCTTCACCCACAAGCCCCTGCTGTCGTCCCACTTCGACCAGCATCTGCTCAACCAGCGGGTCAGCGTCTTCAAGTGTCCGGACTGCCCACTGCTCTTCGCCCAGAAGCGCACCATGCTGGAGCACCTCAAGGTAGTGCTGTGGCCGGGCCCGGCGGTCTTTGCACAACCCGTTGATATATTTGAGAACTATCCTTCACTAGGGGCTGGATTAGGGCTTGTCAGTTCATCGCTGACGCAGCAGGGCCCCGAGATCTGGTTCCCTTGTCCCCCTGTCCCAAAGCCTGAGGCGACGAGCCTGGCTGTGCAGGCTGCGCCCTGGGGGTGGGCAGGCTTTCCTTCTAGCCTGCCGCAGTGCTGGGGGGGAAACCCCGGCCCCAGACAGCTGCCAACACCCTTGTCTTTGCTCTCCAGAACACTCATCAGCCTCAGAAGCCCAAGGAAGACCTGGCAAAGAAGACAGCCGTCCTGCTCACACCGAAGCAGGAGCCTGTCGAAACCCCCGTGTCCAAGATCTCGGAGGAGTCGTCATCCTCCACAGAGGAGGACGAGCCCCCCAGCTCCCCGGAGCTGCGCAAGACCAAGCGAAGCCGCTTCCAGCGCAAGACGGTCAACAAGTCGAAGGGCAGCGGGTGGACGTGCGGTGTTTGCCACTCCTGGTTCCCGGAGCGCGACGAATACGTCTCCCACATGAAGAAGGACCACGGCAAGGTGTGGAGAAAGCTGGGGGCTCCAGCTCCAGCTCTGCCGAGCCTTGGGAATGTGGGCAGGGAACGTTTATGGCACAGAGCGGTGGGGGCAGGACACCCGGGTTCCCTGCTGGGCCAGAGCATGTTCTGCCGCAGTCTGGACATTACTTCTCCCCCCCAGTACAAACTTGCTCAGGGTTGAGGTTTTGGGGAGCAGGGACGTTACCTGTTCTGGTGAACAGGAAAGACCAGATACTCGTTATCCAAACGCGCAGCCATGGGGTGGGCAAGGAGGGGAAATCTGAGGCAGCACCAAGTTCCCACGTCTGGCTTCCCCGCTCAAGTGGGGAGCCCCGCTCCCCGGCCTCTCGGCTCCCCGTGCGGTACCCACCTGCCTCTTTTGTTTCTTGCAGTCGGTGAAGAAGTTCCCATGCCACCTGTGCGAGCGTTCGTTCTGTTCCGCTCCCAGCCTCCGGAGACACGTGCGAGTGAATCACGAAGGGATCAAGCGCGTCTATCCCTGCCGGTACCCACAGCACCTTCTTCTGGGTTTGGCTGAGAAGAGGGGTCTGGTTTAACAGGGGTGACTCTGGATCCCTTCAGTCGAGCTGTTGTGGGGAGGGTAAAGCTACAGACGGTTGAAGCATGATGGGGATTGAACAAGTGTCTTGGAAGGGGGAGGGAAAGGAGGTACCGGGAAGGACTCCAGGGGTTTATACCCTCCAAAGGAACGTGGATGAGCACGTTAGTGGTTAGAGTTGGGGGTGAGGATGCCAGAGCCAAGCTTTCCCAGGAGAGCCAGGGCTGAAGTGGGCCTGGGGCTTGGCCCCTCGCTGTGGAGCATCGCTTCATTGCCTCCCTGCTCTGGTCCTGCAGGTACTGCACAGAGGGCAAGCGGACCTTCAGCAGCCGGCTCATCCTGGAGAAACACATCCAGGTGCGCCACGGGATCAAGGTGACCGACCAGATGAAGAGCCAGGAGGTCGTTATTGCCCGGATAGGGACTGGCACCACGCAGGTACGAGGCGTCTGTGGTCTCTCGGGGTGCTCGCAAAGGGCTGGGGCCTTGCCGAGGTTTCGGGCAGGGTCGAAGGCATTGCCGTGAGCCCTGATCCCGGTTTGCTCCTGCCTCCAGCCATCCTGCCGCGCCTGGGACCGGCAGCTCCCTCCCACTGTGAGGCCCAGCGCCTGCTGGGTGGGCGCAGGCCCCGTCTGGGCGCAGCTTGCTTAGCTCCCGCCTCTCCCCGCCAGCGTGGCAGGGATTGCACGTGGCTGGCTCAGCCTCTTGCTGTGTGCTGCGAGAAAAGGCAAAACATCCCCTCTTGCTTATAGCTTGCTTAGGAGCTGCCCCCGGCTGCGAGGGGCGAAGGCACGAGGGCTGACCCCCAAGTCGAAGGCCGTTGTGGGAGCCCCTTGGCTGGGGTTACGGGCAGGGGCCCGTTGGGCCTTTACCCAAGCGAGTATCCGTAGGAGCTCGTTGGGGAATCCCCAAGGAGGCTGGGTGATGCCAGGAGCTGCTCAGACCAGGCACCCATTAAAGCTTATCCAAACCATTCCTGTAGGTGTCCAGTCGGAAGCGGAAGCTGTCCTCGGACGAGGGCGACTCGTGCAGCGAGGAGCCTGACAGCACCACCCCTCCCTCCAAAAACCCCAAGGGCGACCGCAAGGCCCCCTTCCGGTGCCGAAAATGTGGTTACCTCGCCAGCAGCTCAGCTGACTTCCAGGAACACATCCCCCAGCACCGGACTGACGAGAGCTCCCACCAGTGCCGGGAGTGCGGGCTCTGCTTCACCTCCCAGGTCTCCCTCAACCGCCACCGCTTCATCACCCACAAGAAGAAGAAGGGAGCGGGCGAGGTGGAGGAGCCGGGGCCCCGGAGCCCCCTGGAAGGAGGCACCCAGCATGCGGCCGACGGCAAGCTCTCCTGCAAGGTGTGCGGCCGGTGCTTTGACAGTCAGCTCAACCTCAAGACGCACTTCCGCACCCACGGCATGGCCTTCATCCGTGCCAGGCAGAACGCGAGCCCCGAAAACTAGGGCCCCGGCAGAGGGGGAACGAGATATGTATATAATCAGCACAGAGCTCTTTGTGACGGAGGCTGCTGGTGCCCACCCGGGCTCCCCCTCCCTCCCTCCCTCCCTCCCGGGCAGCGTTTCGACGTGGGCTCGGATACAGGAGCCGTGAAGAGAGACGAGAGCCCAGCTTGCACGATCCGGCCTGATTCGGGGGCTCAGCCCACCCTGGTTTGCGGAAAAGAGCCGGGGGAAAGCAGGATTTCGGCTGCCTTATTGTACAGGAGCTGAAGGGCAGAGTCCAGACTTGCTGCCCTGCTCGGGGAGACCGGACGGTTCGTTCGCTGTTCCGCTGCTCCGTCCTCACGCGGGGACGTGACCCACCCCACGGCCTCTCGCGCCTGCGGGGAGGGACGGTGGCCTTCCTCCCGCGGGGATGAGGATGGGAGAATGACACCTCCCACCCCGTGGCCGGCGTTGGCAATCCTGAGTCACAGGCTCTTCTTTTACGCCGTGGGCTCTTCCCAGCCGCTCTGTCCGGGCTGGGCTGCGCTGGAAGGGAAGCCTGGCCGAGGCAGCGGCAGCCCTCGGGGTGCGCCGGAGCTGGGCAGGACCTGGGGACCAGGGGAGACTTCTCCATCGCAGGACAGAGACATCTGTGCTGACAATAATGTCACAGCAAAATCCACCTTCTTTTTTTCGGTTTTTTTTTTCTTTCCCTTTTGAATGTTGCTCATTTTCTGTTTTGCCGGGAGCAAAAGGTGGGGGAGAAGCCGATTCCAGACTCCCGGCCTGTCTCCATCACCGCACAGAGATGCCCCAGCCCCGTCTCGGCTCCGCTTGCCTGCCAGATGCGCAAGGTCCCTCTTCGCCATCGCTTGCACTAGCTCGAGGCGGTGGCGGTCTCCGGACGCTCCTCGCGTCGTGCCCCAGGACGGCCGCGCTCTGCCCTGGCTGGCAGCCTTCCCCAGGGAGGAGGAGGAGGAGATTTTTTTTGTTCAGCAGCGGAAAAACAGAAGCCAAAAAAAGGCGTCTGGGCGAGATCGGCGCGAGTCTGGTGGTGCCGCCACCCCCCCCCGGCACCATGACGCTGCACCGGGTGTTTGCTGGCGCCGCAGCGAGGGGAGGGGGGGATCACCCCACACCCGGACCAGGATCCGTGCCGGCCGCTCTCCCGGCGAAGGGGCCGCGAGGAGGGAAAGCCGCTGCCAAATCCCGTTGCAGACTGAACCGCTGACGGTGAGTCCTGGGGGGGCTTTTCCCAGGGGCGCTGCCGTCACCCACCGCCGCCCCCCCCCCTTCCTGCCCGGCTCTGGGGTTCGAGAGCTCAGCTCCTGCCCGGGCTCGGCGTCACCGGCTGCTCCTCTTCCTCAGCAGCCCTCTCCGCGGGCGCAGAGCAGCTCCGGGCGTGGCTGGGGCCCACGGGGGCCAGCCCGCGCTCCCCCTTGGCCACCGTCACCCACGGCCCTGCGCGCGGGCGCGAGCCTTGCCCTGGCGCAGCGGGGTCTCGCCTGCACGGGGCTGTCGCCGCGTCCCCGTTACCTGCGGGGAAGGGGGAAAAAAAAAACACAACAAAAAACAAAAAACCAGCCAGAAAAGAAACTTTCTACTTGTTCTGTTTGTTTAGCGCCTGTGCTTGGGGTAGGGTGTTTGTGTGAGTAATTATTTCAGTAACTTAACTTTGGGCTCCTCATTTCCTTGTGAATAACTTCTAACACGCTGTGTAAAGTTGTATCATACACTAAAAGTGACAAAAAAAAAAAAAAAACTAAAAAAACAAAAAACTGCTGTTGTGATTTTGGGTTTCATTTTGGTTTTTTTTTTGGT
>VZTL01060724.1:3411-29355 GCA_013400535.1 Scopus umbretta
ATTTCTGCCTCTCCTACATATGTGCTTCATCTTCTTTCCCAATACCTAGTGCTGTGTCAGAGCACACTGGATTTTTCACATATGCATTGATATGAGTGGTCTGTGGACAGCAAATTAGCAAGCGCCGATGCTGACGGAACTGTTAGATCTGCTATATGTGTGGCGCAAAGTGCGTGGGCTCCTACTTCTGTTAGGCACATCATGGGCCAAGCAACTCCCTGAGAGTTTTGCTATATTTCTCTATATTTTTCTCAAGTACTGGATTCCGATCAGAGACCATGGTCATGGCTGGTGCTAGCCAACAGATTATAGCAATAATGCATCCTCAGAAGATAAAGGTCCATTATAAACAGTGGGTTTTCTGAACTCTTGTGGACAGAAAGTTATTCAACATTAAATCCAAACCTGTTTGCTTCCCCTGGAATTCTGCAAGCGTTGGGACTGCTTNTGCAAGGGTTGGGACTGCTTGTCTGCTAAGACCAGGCTAGTTCCACAACTGTACTGCTAGCAATGGGAACTTTATTGGTACCTTCAGTCCAGATAAATTAATTTTGTAATTAAAAATCAGTGATAATTTTAAAAGGACCTTTGCCTAATTTATGGTTAGCATTAACCATCAGTTTTACTGTGGCAATACTGCCAATCTGCAGTGTTAAATATTTCCTTTAACAGCCATCTGACCCAACTGGAATAGTTGGGTTAAACAAATTTGAGCGTGGAGAGCGGTAGTTGCAAGTAACTGAATATAGTTTCCTTCTTGCTGAGAAAGAGATTTGTGTCCCTCCCCTAGTGTTTGTTTGACATTATAAAAGGAGCTGTCCAAATGAACAATAAACTTTCATGTGATTCTTGATAAAGTGGATGAACCAAATGAAAGCATTTAATCAAATCCAAGATGGGATGAGGACTCTTGGACGTAAGTTACGAAGTATGTATGTGGATTATATTGCCACAGCGACCGAAGTGTCCCTTCTTTTCTAGCTCTCAGGGATTGGAGTGTAGTGATGCATGCTGCTTTACGGAAAGGAAGACCACACACTGGAATCCTGACTGCTGAGTAATTGAGCCTGAACTCCTACCGGTGGAGTGAAATGACCTATTCTAGTCCTATTTACTTCCAGGTTTGCTTGACTGTTCTTTGCTCTTTGTTTCCAAAGGAACGAAACCGTATTTACTACATTATCTTGTGTTTTCTTGGTGTAATGCTGTATGAGGAATAGATGATCACACAGTATAACAAAGATACAACCCAGAGAATATTTTTAGCAGTACTGACGTGGAATACTAACTTAAAGAAACATGCCATTTCTGTGACATTCCCATAGTTAATGGTTACAAACCAAATTAAGTCTAAATATTTGAGGAAATTAGCCAGTGAAACTGGATGCGAAGGAATGAACACATACCAAATTGTTCTGATGAACAGAAATTACCTTCTGAAGTAATGTGAACTTGCAGTGACTTTTTACTCTTTGTGTAATGAGGGGAAAATGGTTCATTTTTGCTCTTTAACAGATGCTGCCTTTGAATTGTAACAAGAAGAGGGGGAAAACAGATAATGATTTCCAGTGAAGTCTAATTTGTTAAAAGGCACAATTAAGCTTTGAGATAAATGATTTAGCTTTTAAAACACTGAGAGTAAAGACATTAAACTCAGTTCTCACCCACTGCCTGTAGGATAGCTTTTTGACTTCTGTAAAAGCAAGCATTGTGCATTTGAAAAAAAATTACTTTTATGGTTGTGTTCTGTCTCTGAAACTACACATGTGCAATGACAGCTATTTTGCATCTATTTTAGGTCAGGTTATCTTATTTGATTCTTCTGAGAAGCTAAGTACGTTGCTATAGCTACTGAGCTTGTGGCTCTGGTGAGGTTTTTTCATTGATTCCTAAATGTAATTGTTAAATAAGGCTGGTATGAGGCCTGTGATGTTCTGGTGTCTATTGCACTTGCAAGTTTTTTTTTTCTTTAATTTCTTTATTTAATTCTAACAGGTACATGGAAATGTGTATATACCATTTTTGTGTAAAGAGGTAGAGACGACAAATGAGAAAAAATGAACGTGCGGGTTTTCTAAACTGGTATTTTTTCAGAAAGCTCTTGTATTCCTCTCGTTCAGCTTGTGGTTGGGTGTGGACTTCTGGTCTCCAGTGCATAGCACTACAGTATGAGATGCTGCTGAACGTGGCGGCTATGTGAACCATATGCTGAAACTCCATTCTTGAAAAATATCTCTTCTCTCTGGTGTACTACATCTAAAACAGATGCACTAGTAAAAGAACTACTGCTAACAATATGTTGCAGATATTAGGTACAGGTTTTTAACGTGTAGGGAGCCCTTTTAAACAAGATCTTGCTTGTCCCCTGTAATTTGTAAAGGCTGCTGCCCGTTCTTGAACCTGCCTGCAGCAGTTGAAATCTGTGTTCCGTACAGTTGCAGTCCAATTGTTATACTGTCTTTACTAATATCAGGCAACATTACTGGAAATGTAGTGTTGCATTTGTGGTGAGTGAGTGTGGGTTTGGGTTTTTTTCTTTTTTCATCCGAAGTCCGCTAGTGGTCAAAGTCCTGTGTGATCCTTATGATGGGATTGATGGCTGAAAAACTGCACCCTGTAAGGCACCCTGGAGCATGGACATTGGTGAAGTTCATCTGCAGAAGCCAAAGCCTTAGTACAAACCGATTACAATGAGGGCAGGGTAGTGGATGTTAATGGCTTTTTGTACAGGCAGCAGTAATATGGGGTGGAGGGAAAATACCCTGTAAAGTGGCACCATCGCTGGAAAGCCAGGATATAAAAGGCTGAGCTGGATTTGCAAGGATGTTTAGGGATCGAAAGGTACAGGTAGGTATCCAGTGAGATTTTTCAAGCCACTGGTGTAAATTTGGTGTGTAATGCTCATTGACTTAGAGAATGTGAAGGCAGCTCTGTATTGGGTTGTTTAGTAAATTCCAGAACCTGCGTATTTGTATCTTTAGATGCTTTGTTACTGTTGTACATTGTGAGTGCCTGACAAATTCTTCGGTAGCAGTGGTGGATTTAGTGGCTACTTGCCGAACCTGGGTATCTGGGATGCAGTGCTTCTGAGCCACTTGGGACAGTGTAAATTTATTCTTTACACAGGTTTTATTCAATTAAGATTAGTGTCCTATTTAGGTTGCAATAGGTAATTCTGTTACAGAGTAATTTATTCTGGAGCTCATAACTTGCAGAGAATGATCTATATACTGACATGCGATTCTGTTGGATAATACTAGGTATTCCAAGAAAAGGAGGAAACTGTACTGAAGAGATTGTAAGAGAATAATAAAAGTACTGGAGGTTGATACTGCAAACTGCTTTAAAGATTGACTTAAAGACAGGTTCATAATAACCAAATGTGTTACATTTTTAGCATAATGGATCCCCTAACTCTTGGGAAGAAAATTCCCTACTTCAGGAAAATCCCTTGATCATGAACACCCTTCCCTTTTAGACAGTCTTTATTTACAAAAGGCCAGGGTGTTAACAGTCGTCTGTGGAGCGCAGGAGGCATAGGTCTGGTGGCTTGGGACCTCTGCCTGCAGAGTGCTGAGCTGGATGAACGACTTGTAAGTTCGGTGCCCTCTGTTTCTGTTACTGCAATAGTAACTTCATTTTTAGGGAACTCCTGCCAATTCCGTACGCAGGTACACGGATGTAGCCTGTTAGGACATCATCATTGGCAGACAGCTTTTAAGGTAAGCAGTGATCATGCCCTTAAGGGTTTGGGTTACTTGCATGTTTCCTTCAATTTATTTTTTTTTTGTTGCTTTCCTGCAGTTTCTTCTTTGTTGCAGAGCAGTCTTTATTTCTTATATCATCTAAAATATCTCTGTAGAAAAGAGCTAAGAAATAATTGTGCATGTAATCTGGGAAATGAACAAATGAAGGAAATCCTAGTGACTTAAGAGATATTTGATAAATTATAATTGTGAAAATATTTTTTTCTGCTAAACAGTCACCTATAATGATTTCTGACTGCAGCACTTGATTTAAAATGAGTAATCATGCAAAATTTTTAAAGGTTTCTATCCTAATCTTGGTTCCATGTAAATACCTGATTGTCAAATCATTTAGTGACACTACTATCATTTAAGATTGTCTCACTGGATATGAATATGAGAAATATGTAGTGTCTATATTGTGTGTAAATGTATGTATACAGGTTAAATTCAGTTACACAGACAAATTCTTGTCTCAAGATCTAAAGTATTCCAGTCACTACATTTTAAAGGGATTCAAATTATATTAGTCTGATTAATTCCACCGATATCTTTAAAAATAATATGGACATTTGCATGCTTGCATGCATAATCACTTAAGGTGCTTCTGCTATAATTTACTGAGTGACTGTGACCTATGACGAGAGAATTCTTGGCTTATAAAAATCCAACCGTTAATGACTACTGTAAAAAGTAATTATAATTAGAGTTTAATCGGCATATAAAGTACAGAAATGTTTAAAACCTTACTTTGGCTTTGTAGCCATCCAGGTGGTGCAGAATTTACTGGAGCGCTGCTGGTAGGTTACATTAGCAGCAGTGCAGGAAACTAGTCATTTTGTAGTAAGCAGAATTCAATGGGGAAGCACAGCTTTTTATTGGCAAAATTTGACAAGGGTACTGAGTCGATTTCTGTAATTTTTTACCTTTTTTTTTTTTTAAATCCTTGTAATATATAAAACATGCAGAGCAAAAATTGATTTGCAGTTGAAGTGCAACCAGCTTTGGGTGAAACATGGAAGCTGTTTAACAGCAGGACTGCTCTGTAGCTTAGGGCACGAAACAAGCATGCTCTTTCCAGTTGGAACTACTAGAGGTGTGATGTGCTGGTGAAGCCTGTCTTGTGATTTCTCAGTTGGCTGATCTGACTAGCAAAGAAGAGACTTCTACCAGTTCCAGTGAAAGGAATTACTCATTTAACTCAAGTGAACTAGTGTTGGTGCTTTGATGCTAAAAATTAAGGTTCAGTGCCCACTGGCAGTCATTGGGGGTTGACTACCATTGAGTCTATGACATGGGTGCTATATAATTATCTATGCTGGGATTTGTTTGTGACATAGGCTTGATATGTCTCCTGTTTCCTGATCTGCTGTAGGATCACTGACTGTAAGATAGCTAGCATTTCAGATGAATTGCTGATTATCACCTTATCCTTCACTATAGGAAGCTACAGAAGAAGCTCTTTCACAGAATGAGGAGTTACTTTTCTAGTACAAGGTAAACTTCTGGCTCTTATTCACCTTATTCACACAGGGAGATAAGAATGATTTCACTCAGTTAATATAGTAATTTGAATATTAAAAATTGTGCTTACCTGGTTTACCTGCCTTTTTTTTTTTTTTAAAGTGGTTGAACACCGTAGTTGGAAACTAGATAAATGGGCAGCAGTATGTAATGCGCCTCTCTTACTGTACTAACAGAAATAAACAGTCAGTTCCTCGATTAAAAAAAGCATTGTTATCTTTCCAGTATCTGATCTCTTCCTCTCGATATATTTTATGCAGAAATGCATAAAAAGTCCCAGGTTGGTTTTAGACTTACAGTATTGAAATGAGAGACAGACAGGAATTCTGCAAATAATCCTCACAGAGCTACTCTGCCAATAACCCTGATTCTTTTACAGGGGTGGGAAATCTCTTATTCAGTTGTCTTCCTGATGCTATCGGTGACAGTTTTGCATAGAGTGAAGCTGGTATCAGTAGTGGAAGCCTATAGCTTTACTTCATCTCTAGATCAGATAATGCTGCCTGAAGTATTAGCTTGCTGCGATCACTTTAACAAGACAGTATCTACGTTTTTGCTTTTTGTAGATCACAAGTTGTTTATATTTGGATCATCTGGATTGAAAATGTCTTGTAAGAACGTTATCATTTACTTAAGTTACCTTGCTTCCCATTATTTTTCTCTCTCAAACTTTTCTTCCCTACCATTTTGGATTTAATTTTTGAGAAGGATTCTCCTTGTGTTGACACCATATTTCCTTCTAGAGTCCCTTGAAACATGCATGTTCGGAACCTCTTTGGAGGGCCAAGCCTCTGCTTTATTTTGCTTGTCAGAAGGGCTTGTGATTTTCCAGCATTTCCAGTAGAGCTTGAAATTAGTCATATACTGATGTTCTACTGAAACAAGCATGGGACTCAAAATTAACATGGCTTTTATTTGTAGCTTGTTTTGTGCATGGTCATAATCTATAACATTAGTAGCATACTGTTTGCTGCACAGGCTTCTTAAGGCAAGTCTGTATGTTGTTTATATGGCAAAGCCAGCTGGGTGGCACCAGTTCCTATCTGCAATCTTTGCAGACATGCTTAGCATGGCACTGAGCCTTGCTAATGCATCTTCCTGAGTGCAGCTGAACCCAAGCTTTAGTGCGGATTCATAGTGATGGCTGTACAGCTTCCCGGTGGTGTGAGCATGGGCAGAGACTGCCCTCCAGAAAACAGCGTTGATGCGACTGCCAGAGGGAATGCAGGGGCTTCGTATCTGTCTCTGTGTTCTTTAGAATTGCTTTTTATTAATTTCTCAGTGGTAAATGTAGACTGTTTTTTCTACTGCTGGAATCAACTTGGAGCTGACTCCTTCCTTCACTCTTCCCGATACTACACATAAAACAGCTTTTAGCCTTTACCATCAGAAGTGCTAGATCCAACTTGTGGATCAGTGGAATATTATGCCAGTGCTTTCATTGTCACTGAATGTACCCTAGAAGTGTGATTGAAATTCTACATATTGTCCTGGTGCCTCATTGATACAATATAATGGATGAGAGAGGTTTATGCATATGGCAATTGCCTGTATTAGTGCTTGTGTGAATAGGATGGTTGCTTTTAGTGACTGGGCCGTAACTGTATCCTACTTTGAAGGGATCATCCGCTGGAGAGTGGTAGGGGTGTCACAGTGATACTTTTTTGGATTGAAGATCTAGAACTCAGGGGAAAATCAAGTGGATCTATTGAAAAATAGAGGAGGCTTAGCAAGAAAAAAAAAATAGTACCTATGAATCTGTGGTCTTTATTTTCCACTTTTGATCATAATTCTCTCTCTTCAAGTACCTAGTGATTCACTGCTACTGATTGCAGAGTCCTACCTGTGTGCACAGCCACATTCACTGTGTTTGAGGTAAAATGTATATTCTGAAAGTCACACGTGAAAATAAGCGATTTCATAGAATTAAGCATAAGCAGAACAGTGACCATTGTGTTGACTGCAGATTGAGTTTAATAGGTAGTGTTTTATTGTTTAAAAGGTATGATACCTGCTGCCAGTGAAATCTGGTACTTCATCTGGCCATAGCAGAGTTTCAATGACCCTTACTGATTCCCCCCCCAAATCAAGTCTTGTTACAGTAAAAGCTGATATGTGACAAAGAAATAGATGTTTCTGGGACTCGCATACCAAGCACGTAATTGTTTCTATGCCTCTTTGAAATAGTTGCCTATCTCCAGCTATAATGATACACCAGAGGAACAAATCTAAACCTGGTCAGCTCAGTATCAGAGTTTTTTTCTCTTAATCAAAAGAATGTATTCTGTCTGCAGAGCCAGTTACTAGCTCCAAGAAAAGCTGGAAGGTGCTGCCTGTCCCTCAGAAGCATTTCCCTGCAGGCATGGTTTTGATGGATGTATGAAGGGAATACCATCTGCCTTAGGTATGGCAGAGGGAGCTGTGTAACACAGGGCTCCCAAGGGGTTACAAAGCTATAGGACATTTAGAAGTGTCGAGGAGACAGAAAGGAAGGGCAAAGGGAGTCTCTCCTCATGAGAAGCAGGCTATTGAAGCAAGATACGGATGCAATTTGTCTTGTGTTTTTTTGTATCATCTCAGTACATCCTGGCTATGGCCTCTCAGGATTTTTACCAGGCTATCTTCTTCCTATCACTGTAATTCATTAATGTCTTATTATATAGTATCCTTTATAGCCTCTGCAGGCTGAGCTGTAATTTAGATCACTGTACCAATACACTAATTGGCTGCTTCCTTCTGTTGTCATTTACAGACTCTGTAGGTGTCCTTGCCTTTCCTCCTTCATGAATTTCATGATTCTACAGTCTTAAAGGCAAATGGTTCTAAGGGCTATAACATGGATGCCTTGGATTAGAAATGCCACGATGAATTGATCTCTTGCATAGGTTGCAGAACTGGTCTCTTTGCCTGGGTCTACTGACCATTCAGATCTCATGGGATCTCTGTTGGCCTTCATCGGCTTCCTCTGAGGTAGTTTAACAAGGAATTTCAGCTCCATTTGATGTACTGCTATTTCACCTGTCCTACAATATCTGAAGCCTGAGGTGCCTCTCAGTTGAGCCCAACTACCTGAGAACATAACTTTATTCACATCTGAAAGAAAATCTGATTTTAATAGAAAATTATATAAACATAACAATAAATCGGACAAAACATGCTGTAGCTAATGTACACGCAAGCCCAAATGGTTGTGGAATAACTAACATTGTTAGTGCTGGTAACTGTATCTGTATCTAACCTTATAATCACAGAATCAATGGAATCATTTAGTTTGGAAAAGNTTTGGTGGTGTTGAAGCTCATACAAGATTCCGTAATAATGGACTGTGTTGCATTGTCTACTGGTCAAGAGGTCATAAGCTATAATTACCTGTTTGTTTAGTTCTGAAATAGACAAGTGGAAATGGAAGGGGTTGTGTTTGGGAGGATTAAAAATCATGCTTGTTTGAAAGCATGAAGTCACTGTGAGGGTGATTGAAGATGGTGAAATAGTGAAGCATTCAGGGGGACATTCTGCAGTGAGGTACTGTTAGAACAGTTTCCTCCATCACTTTAGTATAAGCTGCCCCCATGAAAGTGATATGAATTGATACTGGAGCTTAATAAACGAGTATTGTATGTGTAGGTAGGTATATCTATTGCATCAAGGCTTACAGCCAAATAAAAACAAGAGCAATATATGTTCAGCCTTCACCTTTCATGCAGTTGTAAGTGAAATCAACAGCAAGAACAAACATTTTTATTTTACAGCAGAGTTAAGGGTAATGTTTAATTCATGTTCAGATCCTTCAACCTTTAAATTTTCTTGTTTCATTATAATACTTCTTAAACAGACAATAAAACCCTAAATTCCCATGATTACCCCTTCAGAGATGTCACAGTGTATCCCAGCTGCAGAGGAAGTTCTGCATAGCCTTAATTATGCACTGAAAATACAAAGAAAGCACTTGACATTTTTCCCCAATCCATATTGTGTTGGTTTACTGTATTTTTTTGTCATTATCTTTATTGATTCGAAAACCGGGGGTTGAAAACTTGTTCCAGAACTTGCTTTAGGTGTACAGGATTTTCCCCACTCATAGATAACGACCAAAAAAATGGTCATTTACTGTTCCTGAAGATTGTTTAGGGCTGTATCTGAAGGACTATAACTAAACATGACTAATGAGATCATTGCCAGTTGCTTCCTGTTCTTCCTTTCCTGGAAACAACACAAACAGTAACATTTTGTTGTCCATTGATTGCAATATTATTAAATAGGTAAATCAAACTTGATGTTAGAACATGACCATTTCACAGTATGGTCAGAAGACTGTTTGATTTTGTAGTACACTCAGGAGCAAATCATGTTTGGGGTCTGGTGCATACACAAGAGCTTTCGCACTGTTCATGGCTTGTTAGCTTCTTTACCCTTAATTCTTTCAGGAAAGTGGAAAGTGCCATACAGTAAAAAATAACTAGGTGCAACAGAAATCAAAGTAAATTTGGTTTCTAACTACTTTTACACAGTTGAGCTAGACCTCTAAGGGTGGTATTCTCATTTTATAAGAAAACTAAGGTACAGAAATTAAAATGAAAATTGTCATAAAGACAGTCAGTAACAGTGCCAGTGCTAAACACTCTCATCAACTGATACAAGGTCCATCCTTCTTCCATGATTCAGAGGAATTTAGCTGCAAGAAGCTACACTATATTTTTAATGGGTAGCCCGGAATACTTACAGAAGCAGCAGCAGAATGGAACTTTTCGGTTTACTTTTAACTTTTATTTCTTGTGTCACAACAGATGCAACAATTATAAGTAATGAATGAAGAAAGTTTTGTAACAAAGAACAAAATGTTTCAAAGAAATAAGAGAGAACCTGTTAACAATTCCCAGCTCTTCCTAAAGCGCAAGCTTGCTCACACTTGCCACATTAACTCCTGTTCTGAGCAAATAAACAACCCCTAAGCGAGAGCCAGAGATTAACTACATTCTGCTGTGGAGTTTCCAAAGCAGCAACGTCTTTCATGGGAGCAATTTGTCTCAGAAGTTGGCAACATACTCTTTGTCTCAGTGATGTAGATCCTAGTGAGTCCAAAGAGAGAGGATCCTTTGTTGCCTCTATTAATGCTAGAATTATTTTGAATAGACATCTCCCATCTCTCTGGTCTTGACTGCCATCCCTTGCAGCTACACGCAGTAGTAACCATGAGGGTATTGTGCTGTGGCCAGCATGGAACAGTATTCGCTCTGGATGGAATGTCCGTACAGAAATCCGATAAAAGGATGGCAGTGGAAATTGAACTAGAATGTGTTATTTGTGCACTGTAATTGCAAAAATACTTTGGAAATACATACTGTACTTTGAGACTTGCAAACAGATTTCATTAAGTTAATTATATATCGGCATATCAGTTAAAAGGTATCAGGAAGGACCTCTCCTGCTTCGTGTGTTGTAGTAAGTTAATTTGGAATGATCAGCTTGGACTTTATGCAGTCTAGGCATGGAATTAAGGCTGAAACTGCTTGTCATCTCATTTTGCCTTTACATATCTGGCTTTAACATAAAGCTTCACAACAGCAAATGTTGTATATTGAAAAGCAGGGGGAGCTCTTTCTGTCTTACATTTAAAGAGATCGGTATTTGTCCTAGTTCTGAGTAAAAACGTAAAATTTTTTGCAGCCTCCTGCTAAAACTGTAATTATTAGGGTGTACTAGCTCTTTTCCATGAAGGTGCATAGCTTTGAGATTATCCCATGATGAGTAACTCTTGGCTTTGTAGGTGGATGGGAACGTGGAGTGATGTTTAGGTAAGCCAGTCAGCTTTTGAGTGCTTGCCATGTTCCCGTGCTCCGATTCTGCTGGTTAGTAGTAGAAGGAAGTGTTGTTTGTAAGGCACATCAGTAGGGTGAAAAAGCATGTCCATTTGGTGGTGGAGACTGTGTGCATGAATGCATGCTGGGATGGCAGGGGTAGGGTAAAAGAAGTTGCACCAGAATTTTTACACCAAAGTCTGTCTTCATGTTAGCAGTCACACTAAAATCTCTAAGCGAAAACCCACTGAAGGGATGAGGGGCTGTAATTTCCACTGACTTCAAAGGAATTGCTAATGCCCAATTTCTGTCAGCATCTGACCTCCTGAAAATTCAGAGGAATAAAGCCTAAAGGTGTGGGTCCTTTTTGAAGGCTTTGGAAACCAGAACGTGTTTTGTCTTAGAATCACTGAATAATTTATGTTGGAAGGGACTTGTGGAGGTCATCTGGTCCAACCCCTGCTCAAAGCAGCGTCTTTAAACCTTTTATGACATCCTTGTAAGACTGGGCATATGTGAGTAGTTTGAAGCTTTGTTAGGTTTGATTCAGTCATAAACCGTAGACATAACCCTTTTAGCTTGAGCTAAACAGTGAGGAAAAAAAACACCTTCAAATACTGAGCGCTCACACTCTCCATGGCTAACATACCGTGCTAACTTAAATATGTTTAGTCTTCAAACACAGCAGTAATAGTTGGTATGATAAGGATTTACTTACTGTGGGTGCGAGTTATGATTTTTACCATTGCAGATTGACCAGGCAGGGAGCTGTGGCTTTTAGGAACAGAATTTCTAGTGAAAAGGTTTCAGATCACACACACAGACACAAAGATAAATAGCAAGTAAAATCATTGCAAACTGGTATGCTAAAACAATCAGGAGTTTTTTGTGGCATGATAGCTAAAAAGCATTATAAATGTTCAGTAGGCGATTTTACTTATAAAAAAATCTTTATGTTAGGGTCATTAGAAACAACATGCAAAAGTGTGAGAAGTAGAATCACTCTAAAATAAAGTAAAAATTAATTTGAACAATGACGGATGGAGATGCTAGTTAAATTTAAAAGAAAGAATGGAGATCAGGTGCTGTTAAAGCTGGTACATGCAGAATGCATAGAGCAATATGAAATTTGCAGTTTGGAAGATTGTTGTAGATCTACTTTATGCAGAGCACCTGTCTGCATTTGCAGTTGTAGCTACAGCAAAAATTAAAGTGGTCTCTTGATTTTTAATCACATCGTTAATACATTTGATGGAAGATATACACAGTAATCATTTGTGCTGTATAGGATAAAAAAAGAGTTGAAGTTTATTAGCTGGGCATAATTTTTCTGAAAGCTATAAATTTTAATATTTAAGTGTGTAGAACATTGTGAGGCAATTGGTCTTTTGCTGATGAAGATACACTAAATTGTGACCTTGTGGTTATATGAAATGAGAATGGTAAATGTTGGACAGCTGTGACTCAATATTTGCTTGATATCAATAGTACAAATAGTTTGAAGCATATCAAACGTGGGGCCCAAATTATTTGATACCACTTGGGGCAGCTGGATGAACGAAGGAAGGGAATTTACCTGCATTTTTTACTGGCCTTTGCAGTGCAACTTTCAAATGTTGGCTGAGGATACTGTGTTAGCTAGCAAAGACGTTTTCTTGACTTGAGCTCTTCAGGGGCTAAACACACCTCCACTGAGTAATTCCTATCTTATGTTTTCCTCATTGGTCAGGCTTTATCTAACCCAGCTAACCAGGGAGGTCCCAGTTGACTGGAGGTTAGCAAGTGTAACACCCAGCTACAAGAAGAGAAGTAACAAGCGACAGGACAAGAGGAAACAGCTTCAAGTTGCACCAGGGGAGGTTTAGGTTGGATATTAAGAAAAATTTCTTCATGGAAAGGGTTGTCAAGCACTGGAACAGGCTGCCCAGGGAAATGGTTGAGTCCCCATCCCTGCAGATATTTAAAAGACATGTAGATGTGGTGCTTAGGGACGTGGTTTAGTGGTGGACTTGGCTGTGTTAGGTTTACGGTTGGACTAGATGATCTGAAGGGTCTTTTCTAACCTAAATGATTCTATGAATCTAATGTGTTTTCACATGCCAGAGTTTTTGACCGTGTGGCCAAGTGCAAGCATGTAAGCTGTTGCGTGCAAGTTGCTATGCTAAATCTGGCACTCTTTTAAATGTATACAATATTTGGCTCTGCATCTCATGTAGTTGAACCATTTTGTAGTGAAGAAAAGAATATAGAGTACTTAATACTGATTTCCAAAACCTGGACTATTGCAGAAGGATCTTACTTGGGAAAGATAACTTCCTCTCAGCTACGTAGTCACCCTATTAATTCAGTCACCAGAAGTAGTAGTCACCTTTCTCTTTTGCCGTAGCAGGGAGACTAGATTAGAAATAGTGTTTGGAGGAGGTAGCTATCACAAAACTGTAAAGTGGGATGCGTTCCCTCTTACAGTCTATGGCCAACCTGATACCTTAAACACACCAGTATCTGGTTTGGGAAGACATTCTGCTCTGCGTTCGTAGTGCCTTAAGGTGCTTAAGTTAGGCATTTCATTGCCCTTGACCTCTTACATGCAGAGAGATAGCCATCTCTTCTAGGGTATTATTAACTTAGGCAAACACAGAAAAGGAAACTAATGGCACTTTTAGATTATTATCTTTGCTTAGCATTACTGTCACTTTGTTGTTTGTAGGCACAGATCAGATGGATAGTCCTGTATACACTCTTTCAGGTTCTGTAACTGATGGATAATGCATCTGTTTCCTCTAAATTGGCATGCCAAGATGAGAATGTGAGCAGCTAAATAACTGGAGTCAAGAATAAGCGCTTAGCCCTCGCTTGGGTAATCAATCTCACAGACTCAATAGGAGGCATGCTACGGAAATAGCAGGAAAGAGAATCTGAAAAGATGTGGGATGATTTCTTTAGCGTAAATGTGGTTTCATGTCACTTTATTTCCATGACTCACTATATCTAATATAAACAATAAAATTCAGAATAGGACTGGCTTTCTGAGGGTGGAATCAAATATGAATAAATTTAACAGGGATTTAAGCTGCAAAGAGCTCTGGCGGAACTTTTTTGGGTTACGTCTGACACTTATCCTGTCATTACTGGCTGAAAAATAAATGTTTCAGCCTTTTTATTCAGCAGTGCTAGCCAAAAAAAAAAAAAAAAAAAAGAAAAAAGAAAAATTTTAATGCTCTGTCTCGCTATACGTAGTTCGTACTTTATGCTTTTCCTGGGGTAAGCTCAGCACGTTTTGGAACAAATAATAAATGTAAACTATATCCCCAGGTAGAGGTAGTAACAGAAGCAGGAGAGAGAATGGAGAAGTAAGCAATAAAAAGCAGGAATAAGCAGCTTTATTTTAAAATTACAATGAAGTCATGTTTACCACTGTTGCGGTGCTTTATCCTCACATCTTTCACGCTGCCTACTAAAACTGGGGAATTTTTGCATTGGGCACATCAACTTGCTTGTCTGGTGACTGCGTTGTGACAGTGCCTGGAGGCCTCAACTGGGACTGAGACCATACTGTGCTTGGCACAGTACAAATGAGGAAAATTAAGTCAGTCCTTTCCCAAGAAACTCACTAGAGAAAAGTCTAGCTGTGATGACAGTTGTGGGTAGGTCTCTGGGGATGCATATTAAACTGAAAAAAAGTCAGCTCCTGTTATAAAGAATATAAACTATAAAGTATTCCTATTTCTGTTTTGCAATTGTCTTTATCTGTATCAACGTACGACAGAAGACAGCAGAGCAATCTGCTGCAGAATATCCTTGTGCAGAGCATGCTTGTTTTATTTGTCTTGCACATTGATAGTGATTGTGCTTGGATTTGTGTTTATTCATCTGGCACACACCACGGTCAATTCTGTGAATGTGTATTTTGTAGGATTCTCTGACCAGGATGGAAGGGCAGGCCCGTCTGTGTGTTTTCTTGTTTCTCTCATCTCCTCAGCATTTGGTGGGAGAGGGCTTTGCAGCTGGAGTATTTTCTGACTGTGGGACTCCATCGCTGCAGGCTTTTTTTCTTAAGTAATTCCTCTTTACGTTCTGCTCTGAAATCCCACTGGGTGCCTGCTCAGCAGTGCTTTAACTTCTGAATATTGAAACCAGCAGGTATAGTAAGAATGGAATATTTTAAGCAGCAGAAGAGACATTTGGTGTAGTGTGTAATATCTGGCTCTATACGTTGCGCTGAAGAGAAAAGCTGTTTGAGAGTCACTTAGGGTACAGCTGTTTATGGAGAAGTGACTAGGACTTCCAGGGTATGCGAAAGCTCTGAACCAGGGAGCGGTGCCAAGTGCTGCGGAAAAAAGGAAACACAAAGACATCTCTGGATTGGTAACTCTGCTTTTAAGACAAGATGGATCTAATTCTAAATCAAAAAATTTTGCTTGGCAAGGGTGTAAGGGTGTAAGATGAGGGACATTTATCCAAAGGTATACATTTATGGGTAAAACATCTTATTTTAGTGCCTGTCTGCTGTACAATGCGGAGATCATTATGGTAAATGCTCATCCTTTTAGATTAAGTTGTTGGCTGTGATACAGTCAGACTTTGTTATGTTTAAAGGTTTTTGTAACAAAGTGTGACTTTCAGTGGAGAAAGAAAAATGCAGCAGAAACTGCAAGAGCATATAAAATAGGTTTGTGTAGGTCAGGGAGGCAGAAAGATGGGTGATTCTGGGCTAAAATATGATCGCTTCTTGTCGAGTCCCTGAATTAATGCTTTACTGGCAAGCAGGCATGCATGCCTGTGTAGGGGTGTGTGGGAAAAGAGTGAAATAGATTACAGTCCAGAAATCGGATTCTTGAGCAAGGTGTTTTTCTTTTTCTTGGATGGGAGAAATAGCTGAGTAGTAAGTTTTCTATGAAGTCAAAAGAGGCCACCTTTGACATAAGGTCTCTATGGGGAACAGTACAGAACATGATAGAGAAAATAAGAGGGGAATGTTTTTTAAGCGGTCTGTTTCTTAGGAGGGCTATTGAAATAGAAAACCTCCCTGAGCATAGCAAAAAGCAAATTCAACCTAGTTATGTTACTGATACTCTTCTGAAATGGCTTTCTCAGTTGTCTAACAAACAGCAAAAGAAATGCTAATTCTGCCAGTAAGATTGTTTCCTTGCTATGCTTCATTTCTTTGCATATTTAATTCACTCTGAACCTTAAAATAGCCTTCTGGTGTTTGTCTTGGTGGCCTCTTGTTGCTTTATTTGCCTTTGAATTGATTTGCAAGCTTTCACTTAGTTCCTTTTTGTAGGAAGATCTGTGGGGCTAAGGGGGATTGTCTCTCTTCCTCTGTCCTCTGCTGCCTTGCTTCCTCTCCTTCCTCTCCAAAGCATGTTTCATGGAACATTGAGCTCATCAGCTGGGTTTTTTAATACTCCAAATGGAGGAGTTCTGTAATGGGAGTTGTGAAGAAATACTGTAATACAGTTGGCCTGTATGACTAATCAGTTAGATAAAGAATTCAGGCTGCAGAATAGCAGAGCCTTCATGCTTGATTGATGATAACAGCAGCCGACTGACTTACTGCCCTTACTGCTAGCATCCCCCACGCTATTAGAGAGGATTTCCAGCATAGTACAATAGATTTGTCCTAGTAAGCATAATGCTGGGGTTTGTAGCGCATGACATCAAAAACAAAAGAAAAGCAGGTCAAAATGGATCGTTCCCTGAATATACTTAGAAAAGCAGGAGTGGAAGAGTCTGGAACTAATGCTTGCTCGTCCCCTACCTGCATACTTCCTACCAAAAGAAGTGGATTAGTCTCTGTACTCAGCATAGTGTAAAGAATGTCTCTTATTCCTAATGACCTTTACCATGGAGCTTGTTTTTCACTGGCAAATCTCCCAGACCATAGGCGGGCTGATTTCTTTGGCTAGTAGAAGTTATTCTCTTTGAGTCGGGGCTTATGGAACTGGCGTTATACATAAGCATAGAATATATGGAGTGAAATAAAAGATCTTTTATGGAACCTGTAAGAAAGGAGGAAAGGATACACTTGTTTAATATAAAAATGTATCTTAATTTCTTCTGTCTTACAAGGTGTAAATAGCTCTCAGGAACTTTTATTGGCTGGGGGCTTGGGGGTTTTTTGTGTGTCTAGTGATGTAAACTTACTGCACTATCCACAAAGCCATGAATCACACTGTTATATTGAAGCTGCAAAGAACAGGTTGAGGTGGGAGAACTTTCTGTTGCAAAGAGAAAGATGGAGATTTTCCTGGATGAAATCAAAATCCGTTTATGAATCTCAGGAGAGCGATTCCACTCTCCTGTTTTATAGGAGAGTAAGGAGCCAAGAATATGGATGTTTCTAACACATACACATAGTAATACGTTTTATGGACACTGTGAACTTATCCGGTGTCAGGTGTTAGCAGATTGATTGCATTCTGTGTCATTGCAGAAACTTAGCTGTATCTTTTTTCTTTTTAAATATCATTGTGGCGTTCTCATTATACCTACTAAAACAGAAGCAAAACCCACCTAAAATAATATCTGTCAATTGGATACTTGATTTAGGTTGATGTAGATGTTGTTTCGAGCAGAACTCCCCTGACTACATAAACGAATATGTAAATATTTCTGTAATCAGACTTCAGTTGCCGGATTGAGATATGTACTCTGATTTATTATCTGTACAAAGAAATTGCCTAAACTGTAAACAGCTGGTGATGCTTTCTGTCCAGAATTTGAGCGTCATGCTTGACTTAGTACCTGAGAAAGAAGTATTAAGCTACAGTACTGATTCTGATTTGAAGTTAAATGCGAAAATTCATCGTGGAATTGTTAACAGCAGGGAGCTTCTTTTGTGAAGAACTAAATTAGAAGCTTTCAAGTCTTTTAGTACTGACAGACTAAATGACCTCAGCATATGATTAAGTTTTTGTTCTATCACTGGTGCATCCGTAGTTGTTTTCCTTTCTGGGTCCATTATTCATAACAAAAAGATTTCAGTATAAAAGAGAACTTTACCTTTTACTGTTAGCCTTCTCCTCCTGCTTGCTTCATTCCCCGTTGCCACAATCTGAGCCACAGAAATACAATCACAATACTGAATGACTGGACTTTATGAGACAATTTAGTTTTGGGAAGTGAATTTGTTGATGGTGATGTAGGGACCTGAGTGGCTGAAAGCTAGATACCTGTGCCATGGATGATAGACAACCCTTCCCAAGCGACGCTGCTAATGGGAAGATTGCTAGTTGTGCCGCACTGCATGTTGTCTGACAATGGTTACTTGTTCTTAACAGTTTACCTTTTGATCTACATGCCACGTGAACTTAACATCCAGCGTATCACAGAAATGAAAATCGGGCACTGTGTTAACCTGCAGCTGAATCTAACAACCATTTTGATGATGTTATAAAACTGCAAGTTCTTGTGTAGCTTAAAATATCCCAGATTGCGTCTCTTAAGCTGTTATGTTAATGTTCTGTATTTATGTATGTGCATTACCTAAAAGATGCAAAGTTCTCAAATGGAAAATAAAGAGTCTACAATATCTACTCTGAAATGCATCTGCAGCATCTATTTATAAGCGAGGTTTGAACTGATGAACTTGCCTTATGCTGTGCCTCCCAAACAGATGCCAGAGATAGTCAGTTAGTCCAGTTATAGAGGTGTCATAAATCCAGTGCAGCTTGAGATCCTGTATATTTGGTGTTCGTCTAAGTCAGTAGTACTCAATGGAGTGGCATGGGGGTAGAAAAATCCTAGATTTAATGCCTGAATGGAGCAAGGGATGTTCTGGATATATGACCACTGTGAAGATGGAATTTTAAGCCATTGTGTCCAACAGAAGCAATTACACAATCTACTTAATACTGATTTTTTTATATTTTTCAGGCTAGGCATGTCTCATAGATGAATGGCAAATTAATTTTACTTTAGTCTTTTGTGATTGACTTGGTCTCCTGGGGCTATAAATCAAAACAATTGATGTTTAGCTTGTTTAAAGTTCAGTCATACCCAAGCTTTTGGCTCTGATAAGCATTTTAGTTGTAGAGGCCTGCACCAATGGGGAGCAGATGAGGCCAGAAGCATTTTGTCACTTTCATTTTTCCTTGGGGGAAAATAAGCTGGGGAAAAAAGGACTGTAATCCTCCAGTAATTTGGTGAAATAGATGGGTGGTACAGAACCTGAAAATGGTCTGGAACAAGAAATCTCTAATGAAAATGTTACTGATTAGTTCTGGTGCCCTATGGAAAGTAAAGGGAGGAAAAAAGGGACACACAGCAAGAATTGTGGTGGTCGGAGAAGGCAGTAACACTTCAAAAACTCACAATGAAGCATTTTTGTGTGTTAACAGTGGTACTTGCAGTGTGTCAGGTGAACAGTGTCTCAGCGTGCACCAGGAACCAGTTCTTGCCTTACTGGTCTCAGAGCAACCTGTCCCTCTGCAGGAGTGGATTAATCTCCCATTTATGTTTACTTGCTGTAATTCCATATGGGGAAATGTGCAAACATGGGCAATGTCCTTGGGAAAATGCAGAAAGGATGCAGGAGACAGGAAGTAACAGGGACTATAGTAAGCTTGAAATTGTCTAAGACATGTTAAGGAACTGGGATAGGTAGAAGTCATGCCTGTTTAAAGTTCCTGCACCGCACCTGAAGGAAGAAAACACAGTCTTAAAATACCGCAGAGCGGTTCAACCAATACATAGATACATTTTTCTGTTATACTTGCAATGTGTGTTTCATATTTTGCCTGTTTCCCTTGTACTTCCACTTGTAGAGATCTTTAAAAAATCTTTGCTTGGATCTCTCTGCTTTAATCTTCAGAGAAATCTTAGAAACCTCAAAGCCACTCCTTCCTGGTTAGTCCAGACACAGGTTGTTCTGCTGAAGTCTTACTTCCTGACTCAAGCAAAGGTATCAGTTCTGGGTATTAAGATTTTATTGCCAGATTAGAGTGGATTTGCACCATTTTTGGTACTGAAAATCATTTTATCTAGCAGTATGATCAGAAGGAGACACAAACACATCTGTCCTTTGTCTGAGAACTTTCATTCCTTTATTTGTTCTAGGAAGTGTCTTCATATTATTGTTTCGAAGTCCAATATTTCACAAGTCAGTTTGCTCTCTTTGCCTTAGGTGTTTCTTAGCAGTGACGGGACATTTACCTTTCATATCAGTTAGCACTTATTTACCTGTATCGATTTCTCTTTTTCTTAGCAACTGTTTTTATTCTATTCACAACCTACTTTTCACATTCAGAATTCAAGCAGGTCTGGACTTGATGAGAGCCGTTAAGATTCATGCATCATATGTAATTTGTTAATGATTCAAAACTTGCCTTTCCAAATATATTTTTAATTTTTACTCAGTGTTAGTGTTTCTGTAAACATTCTCATGGAAAATTGTTTGCCTGAATGCTTAAGGAAGTGGAAATAGCATGAAAACTATTGAGAACAATTAAATGGCAAAAATAAAAAGTCCCATGAAGTATTTTGAGGCAACTACTCCAAACCTGCTGTAATTATAAGGTTAAAAAGCACAACACATGTTTTGCCGACACTCTGTAAATCCATTTCTCAGAGGAGGGTAGTTTCAAAACACCTCTGCCCAGATTTACTGGGCTGCTCGGTGGAACCTACTTCAAGGCACTAATTGATTAAAACTGTGCTGTTTAATATTAAACAGCATTCCTTCTGTTCTAACCTGCTTTTGCTTTTCTGTCTGCTCATGAGTGGCGGAATTCTATCGAGAAAGAGAGTAGCCTGAATTTTATGGAGACAGTCCTTTGGTTGAGCTAAATGGATACTGAATTAAATAATAGAAAATCTTACTTTGCTTCTTCAGCAGGGTAGGGGGTGGGAGTATCTACCCTATGGAATAATGCCCATCGTTAACTAAAAATATTAAAACCAAGACAGGGTTTTATATTCTGTTGTTTTTCCTTTATCTTGACCTTCTAATGGACATTTTGATGACTAAGACTAGTATCTCCTAGCTGTCCTATGATTTTCCCATACGTACTCTAAGGCCAGACCTATTTGAAAATGCCAGGTTATTTGGAGTATATGTATTCAGTGTATTTTCTACAGCATTAAGAACAGTCCATCGTACATGAATATTTAATAGAAAAGTAGTAATAAAAATCCTCTAGTAATGTGCATTGATGTTACTAGGAGAGGGACTAGTTTTTCTACAGCCAGCCAGGCACCAGCCATCCTAGGATATTGCGTGGATCTGCCAGGAGAGGGCACGTGTTATCCAGAGCAGGCAATGTCTCCCATTGCTGTCCTGCCCATTGCCATACACCACTGGGTAGCTCCAGAAGTGGAGCAATTTCAGGCACTAGCCCAAAGAAAGGCTTGACATTTTCAAATTTCTAAGGTAGGTTGCTTGCTCTTACGGGCTGACGTTCCTCATGGCAGTTCGCCCAAAAAACGTTAAGTGACCACCATGAAAGGGAAGCCTTAAGAGTAGCTGCAAGAGTTTTTAATCTTGATCCTACTCTATCTTAACAGGGTTCCTGGCAGATCTAATTTCATTTGTGTTGTGTGAGGTTAATGGCTCGACAGGTACAGAGATATTAATAAATAATTCTTAATTATAAGGTGTATTGAATTGCTGAAAGAGGAGATAATATCTCTTTATGACAATATTGTGCATAACACAGCTAGCCTACCAAATGAAAAGGGATAAAATAACAATTTGCACAGTCAGATGTTTTGAAGCCACAGAGGCAGGTAACAAGATTTGAACATCATTGATTCATCTGTGAGCAGAAACAGAGTACAGGCAGTGAGATCAGCAAAATAACCTGCTGGTGTGTCAATTAAATCTCTCTAGTAAACAATCCAAACAAGTGAAATTGCTTTAGGCTTTTCCTGCCTGTTTCTATAGCAGTAGTTATTCACTACTAGACAATTCTAGTGGCTAAATAGTATTTGGGGTTTTTGGTATCTTCAAAGTACTGTCTATCAAACAAGATTTTGCAAGGACTGTTGCATTAAATTTCTGAATTATCCCAGTTTTAGAGAGTCAGAATAAATAGCAAGCAAAGTTTTAAATGACAGGCAAAAATGGAACAGAATTTCATCGCTTTCAAACATTTACCTGCTTGGACTCTTATAGCTTGGACACTGCCCAAGATGGACATCTATTACATATATTGAAAAAACAGGTGATTTAGCACACAAAAATCATGACGTGATTTTTTTTTTTTAATCTCCCTTCAGTCATTTTGTTTATAAAAATAGGTACAAAGATTTGAAATTGTTATTGAATGCCCCAAAAAGTGCTAGGTGAATTTTATGGGGGGGTTTGTTGTTTGGTTTTGTTTGTTTGTTTTCAGCACCTCTGTTGCCTGCTCATGGACCAGTACTGCATTTAGGTCTTGGAGACAGGGATTTACTGTTTAATATTTTGAAGTTACCATGAAAGCTAGGAGTTGAGATCCAAACATAATCTCTCTCTGTCAGCTTAATTAAACTTGGTTCTTCTGGATTTACAGAAGCAGGACTCAGTTCAATGTAGAGTACCTTAGATTTGTTTCATCCATGGTGAAGGGTGCAGCAGTCAGGGATATGTTTAGAACTTTGTTTCTCTTGTCTTATGGAAGTCCCAGGTGATGCCTGTGATTGCAGTGCACCAATTTTCTTTCTTGTCCTGGAGAACATCCAGAACAAATTACCAAAAAGTTGGTTGCAGGCAAAACAGACAGCTTTAGAAGATCCATCTGAAGTGCAAAATACTGTAAAGACTAGGACTGTCTTAGCTTGTAAAAAATAAATAAAAATAAAAAGTAGTTTTAGATTATATCACATTAAAATGTAGGACCATATGGCTTAGCTCTGTTTAGCTTACTAAAAATACAGTATACTCCAAAATGTGCCTCAAGTTTCTCTTTGAAAAGTATGCTTCTCAGGTTGTCATGGGAGCTTATGACAAAATACTGAGAAGATGATGAAGAAGGAGAAAAGAGGGAGCTCTGGGCGGCTCAACAATGTTGCAGCGGAATGGAGGAAGGATAAAAACGAAGTCACTTAGCTGATTTCTCCATGAGAAAACTAGTATAATGCAATAGAGGAAATGTGCAGACAACTGATACCTTCCGTACTCGAGTGTTCGGATGCATCCCCCAAATTTTTAATTTGCAATCCATTGTGGATTGTATAATTCCCTGCCTCTCCTTGTAAAGGAGATCTTGTGACTGAAAGATTCCACGTTTGGCGATCTGACGGCAAACCACTGTACTGCACCATGTTGCAGGGAGTTCACAAAACTCTTCCTATGCAGTTCTGTAGTGTTTGGGCTGTGCTGTAGATGCTTCTGTTGCAGTAGAACATCTAGATTCGTTATCCAGAATAGCAGCCTACATTCCTGCTGTGTGTTACGTTATCCTGAGAAAGTACTCCTGTAAGTTTGTCTCTGTTTGTACTTTTCCTTGGCATCAGCTATTGGCCACTGTCAGAGGCTAGGAGTCCAGAGTACTGGGATAGCTGAAATATTTAAGGCCAGTCTTATACCTCAATGGACTTGCACTGCTGTTGAATTTGTTCCAGCTTCTACATATTTTTAGATATTGTAGCATGAAATTTCACACTCCCCAAAACGTGGCTTCAGGGCAGCAGCACTCATGTGGCCAGTTTTCCCAGCTCCACTAAGACTAATGGTGTGAGTACAGGGTGCAGTTCTGCATCTGTTCTTTTCTCATTATTTAATAAAACATGTTAACTGTCAGAGCTTTGCTCTTCAAAATAAATTTTTACACAGTCTATACATTTATTTATTTATAAATTTCAAGTACAAAGGGGAGTAGTTCTCTTTGTAATGAGACTCTTCTCTAGTACCCGTTGTCCTGGGCAGTATGTGTGTTGATAGAGAGTGGAGAAATTTAAGTCCAAGTGCTGCTGATGGTGAGTGATTCTGAGTAAATTGGTATAATAAACTGAAAGGAGAACACAGCACTTAGAACGACATTTTTAGTGTTGCTCATGTGTTTCTGGATAAAGAGGATTTTTCTAATGATCTGATTTCTTTCTCAGTTGTACTCAGAAGAGCAGATTTACATAGAGAAGGAATAATGTGTACAATTTTACAGTAGATGTAAAAACGTAGTAGAACTATGGCAGGGAGTGAAATTTCAGGGTTACGAGTGGGTAACTTATATTACTAGGTATGATTCAAGATGAACACTGTACCAGTTTACCTCATTTGATTGAGCTGCATCCTCTTTAATGAAATGGAAACATAAAATGATCAGATACTCGCTTGGGGACACTTTTCTCCAAGTTGTGAAAAAGTATTCCTCTGCCCCTTAAAGTTAGTTTAATTATTTCCATTTAACTGTGATTTTTAAAAATCCCACAGTTTCAGATACAGCTTGACAGTTTTGATTGCTTTTATTTTACTCCAACATTCCAGTTCTGTAACTGAGAGTAACTGTATCTGATCCTACCTTTAGTGACTTGATTATGTCCTGATTACATACATTGATAGCTATCACTGCTGCTGCTTCCATCAAAGCCTTATGTGTATGTTACACATACAAAAAAAGGGTCATTTTTTTGAGACTTACTGCAAAATAGTTTTATGACACGAAGTACTGGTGGTGTATCAAAAGAGGGGAAAGACTGTGGCTGACTTAATTGTGAAGAGCAATGCACCAGATTATTCTTCACACATTCACTCTATGGTGACTTTTATTATTGCTTCAGTGTGCTTTCAAGATAGAAATGAAACTGCTCTGCCACTTTTTTTAAAAACAGTCAAACCTCAGACCAAGAAAACCTGAAGGAACGCTGCTCCCCACCCCAAACCAAACCCCAAGAAACAACCCCCCAACCCAACCTACGCCTGTTTCTGTACTGGAGAAAGTGTTTGCTCTAGCTGTGGGCTGCTGTGTACGTTGTTCCAATAAACAGAATCTTCATCCTTTTCTTCTGTTCCCAGTTTTCCAGATTTAGCCTGGGTAGCTTCTGCAGTCTAATTCTTTTATAGCCAGTTAAGGTTGTCTAATTTTACAGCAGAATGAGCTGATGTGATCTTTTTCGTTTCCATGATATGACAACTCATTGGAGTTAGTATATAAATTAAAAAGAATATTATATACTTTGAAGTGAAATAGCTGAGTTAAAGATACATAGAAACTGCATGTAAAAACTGTTCCTCTTCTAAAATTACATATGATTTCAGCAGTACGGTTATAATTCGAAGCATGCTTATTAATGTGTGTAAACCTGTATGTTTATCTGCCGTAGTTAGGCTAAAAATGAAGAAGTTAAAGCCTGCGGGTTCAGTGTCATTGTTCAGCCAGCGCATGCAGCAGGCCTAGCTACCGCTTCAGCCGCTCAGCACTCGCGCCCGCTGAAACTCCCGTTCACGAGGACTACAGTTACTAAATTTTCACAGAGGCTCTGCAAATGACTTCACAGATGTTTGAGCACACATGATATCACATTCATTGCTATTATAAGAATCACGATAGTTACTTGTCAAAGCAGTATATTAAGCCTGCTATGCCTTGCTTATGCCTTAAATTCTCGATTCACCCAGTTAACCTAATGAGTCATGTTTGAGGGTAGACATGAGAGTCTTACAGAATTGAAGTGTACCCTATAACATCCTGCTAGCTTAAATAGAATCAGAATAATGCATGTTTTCTACAAAGAATTTTACTATCAAATCCATTTCAGGTCTTGGCAGAGCACTGTGTCCAGCAGCATGGCCATTACTGTGATTTCGTTCAGCTTAATATATGCAAACCAGACAGTTTCAGTAAATTGCAGCAATAAAACTTTTGTTCCGGCAGCCAAGTTAATCATTTGACTCTTCATTGGAATGACTGTGTGTTTCCATGACAATTGGATGGGTTTATGATTGACACACATGCAAT